>QYZS01000153.1:0-181118 GCA_003665715.1 Picocystis sp. ML
TGAAAGTGCGCAACTGCGGTAAGTCTCCTGCTAGGACAAGATTCCATGAAGCAAGGAGGACCATCAGAGCAAACCAGGGGGGTCGCACAGCCATGGTCGACCTGTCTAGCCCTTGAATCCCGATGCTCAGACCGTATCAGTGTTCGACGCGACCTTCTACTACTTCGTCCAACGTCCCTTGGCCTTCAACGCTCACGAGTCCCGCGCGTTGAGGTTTCAACGCGCGATGCAATCGATGTGAGCTTCCTAAACCAAGGAAGCGTTGTACTGGCACAGTAGAGGCTTGGTCTGCCCCACCGCGCCCCAGTGACAGCCTGGAGTGGACGCGGCCCCAGGACGATCCATCCTGGACTCGTTGCTGGACCGTAGATCTCCACACCAGGGAATCTAGAGAGCGAGTTCGATCCGTTGGACCAACAGCCCTGGAAAAGGGAAGACCCTTGCGGGGTTGGCTGAGAAGACTGGATTCTATGGGGAGTAGGGTTTCGGTATCCCCATTTTTTGAAACAGGGATGAGCGAAGGTCTTTCGCTTACCCCTGTTGAAAGGATCTGCTGTTTAACCGCAAGGTTAACAGGCAGCGTTGGAGGAGGACGGCCTTACATCGACGCGAGTAGGGGGGCCTTCCATCACGTTCCTTGTCGAAGGGTCGGTCGAATAAAAGGGGTCCCACGGACGATTTCTTCACGTAAACGCACGATTGCGTCGAGGATACCGATATCTTCGTTGTCGCCATCGGAACGTCTCCTGTGATCTTTGCTTCCTGGCTTGGGTCGAACCCAGCGAACGCGTATTTGCCCAAGTCCGAACGACCTGAGGAAAATCGGATGCAGGAAAAGCGACCATGGTAGGAATCACCAACCCTCGCACGCAAACCCAAGGGATCCGACAGGAGGCAGAACACTCGCGCGCATGTGTGGCCATCCCACCGTCGATCGGGAAGGACAGACGATCCGATCGAGAAGGTCGCACCTGTGCAGGAAGAGGGGAAAAAGGAGAGAAGGAAAGGGAAGGATGGGTGGGCGTAGGATGCAAAGGAAGCGGATCGATCGATCAAAACCGAAACGATCGTCCGGTAGATGGCTTCGAAACAACGAACGTGAGATCTCTCCAACGAGCACCTTCTCCTGTGCTCGTTGGATGAGTCGCAAGGAGAACTCTGACGGCGTGAATTCCGACCCCGCTGCACCTGCCGCCGTCGATTCTACTTGCAGCCGACTAGACCTCTAGACATGCACCGAAAAACCCACCATTCGAAACGAACATTGCGTCGCGCAATGACCTGCCTCAAAGGCGTGCGCCACGCAAATACTTTTCGATCACGCAGGGTTGTTTGTACACCCCCTCCGTGATCGAAAAGTAAGAATGTGCGACGAGAAATGCGCGCGGACACGGCGGCCGAGCTGGAAAAGGCGGGGTTTCGAGCCCCACGCCACATGCGTTGCGGATGGAAGGAACACTGAGTTGGCATTTACCTCTCGCCTAATCACACGATCGACAAGTTGAAAGGTGGCCTGCCTTCGGTGCGCGTCCGTTTGTCCTCGTCTCACAAGCCAGTTTCTCGTCGCCATGGGAGTGTCCAGTCAAAGGACCTGGGAGGGGGGCTGGGACAAGGATCTCCAAGGACTAGGATCTCCTGTACATGTGGGGGTAGGGTTGGGGAAACCGTTGCTGGCGACACAGAACCAACTGGTCGAACGTGCAGGCGAGGGTTCCCACCAGTGGTGCGCCCACATGACGATGGCGCCACAGGCGAACGCTATACAGAGGGACCAAACGCAAACAAGAGGTGAGAGGCAAATGCGTGCGTGGAAGAGGAACACGAGGCCGCTGGACACGAGAAAAGAAGGGGAAGAACACAAGCGAAGCGGGAAAAAAGACGCAGGACGAAATCATCGCTGACGAGATCGACCTTGCAACAGCAAAAAGATGGACATAGCAAAGAAGTACACGTGGGAGATGATTCATTCATGTGTCTCTAGAGTTAGGTCTGTCTCTTGAAAACGACGGAGTTGCTGGCTTAGAGTTACCGAAACTTTCTCTTTCTCCGCCGTCCATCCGTATGGTGCTCTTTGAAGTCTCTGGAAATGTTTCTTCTGGTGAATGGATCAGCTTTGACCTCCTGCTTGGCTTGACTTTCATAGGACTATGCATGGTAGGAAGAAGCGCATGAATAGTGCTCAACAAACCATCCAATAGTGGTTGGCAGTGCTTCAACTTGATCTCCTTTTCAAGAGTTGCTGAGAGTGACAATTGTTGCATGCCTTTACTATCTCGGGGCACCCATCGAGTCCCGATTTGAACCAGACCAACTAGGAGTATCCAAGTAGGATCACTAGAGACCACCCCCCTTTTTATGGACCTAAAGTGACCCCAAACAGGCACAGGACTGCCCCTTATCATGATAGGGCAAGGAAAGGTCGAAGATCATTCCGGGGCGAAGTAGAGATTCTGCCCCGGAATCAGGGTCCTCGGCACGCGCCTGTGGGGCGTAACCCCAGGGAAACAGGCTCCCCATCGGTGCGGTTCCTGCCTGGGGAGCAATTTTCACCTGACGACCCCTGACGTGACCAGGGTGCATGCGAGTGGGGCGCCAAGCTGTCGTGCCCATTCAAGGGGCAATACTTATGCTATCATTGCTTCGTAATACATGAGAATCACTTTGCTTTGAGAGAAAAAAGACGTCCACTCGTCGTTCCCTCAAGAGAAAAGGAGCGTAGCAACACCGTGTGGGATTGCGATTCGGACGTGAGCCTTTGCCTTGCTCACTCCAAGGACGCTTGCGCAATACAATGATTCCGCAAGCTTACTAGCACATGCTAGGGCTTCACTTCTAATGTTCTCCGTAAGTGGTGCTTCGTCCATTGGACCGACTGATATATATTTTTCTGTCCCCAAGAGTACACAACGCGTCAGTTGCAACTGTGAAGTGGACGAAGACTCGGCATTGTACAATCCTGTACGTATTTGCATGAATGTTGATGTTGCGTTGTCCGTAGCATGCAAGTGTACAAGGTCAGGATCATGCTCATGAAATACTCTGTGTTGCACCTGAGGGACCAAGTTTGCATTCTCTAGATGATTGGTAACTTGGGTACTCTGGGTTGTGCGGTCAGTCATCAATTCAAGGCAACCACAACAAGATACGCAGTCAGTATCAATAGTAAAGTGGTGATCATTGAGATCGATTGCGCCAAAATCAAGTTGTTCATGATGGAGGACAGCAAACACATGAACACATGGTATGGACGTCCTTGTGGAGGTATGACATGTACATTCCCACTTCATACCAGACTGGGAAATGTTGTATGTTCTGTTGCGTCCATGCACTTCCCACACAGACGGTTGGGTGTTAGAGGTGCGTGTAATTGTCAGGTTGAGCTTGAGCCCACTTTGCCAATTTGTATGTAAGGCCCACACAACTACATCGGGTCGCCTTGGTGCAAGCAAAAACGGAGGTGGCTCAATGCACTTCTCCACATAGACGGTCCTCCTATGGTTGCCTTGGACTGCATTTTCATGAACATAATCTTGCCACATCTTTTCCCCTACATTCCACAGCTTCATGGCCAACCTTGTCATTAGTTTATTCCTTTCCAAGCCAAATTGCTTCTTGAGCTTCCAGTTGAAGGACTCATAGAGGTTGTTGGTGTCGATGTTTTTTGTGTGTCCCCAACAACGTCTCAAGACTCTCTCAAAAGATGCCCATCGCTTCTGGTGTTTTTTTAAGTAACCTTCATAGTATTTTAGTGTAGGGTGCAATCCAAGATTCTTAGCTTGATGAATATACTTTTCTTCTGCTTCCAAGAAAGAACATTCATCCCTCGCATACACAAGCACTCTAAGTGATTCTTGGACAACTTTACGACGAGACTCGGATGAGAGCTTTGATGAAACTCTCTTTGAATGTTTCAATCATGCTTGCTCCACATGAAAGTGACACCATATGCAATTCGTAGTGGGGAAGTTTGCCTCAACTGCATTCACAAGCTCTAACGCGCAATCACTCACTATAGTTTGGGGCTTCCATTTTGGACAAGCCCATTTTGCCAATGCCAATGCTTCCGTGTGCGCAATGGTATCTTACAAATCGGTCACGTAGTAGAATACTGGGTGTCCCCTACCCATGTTCGTCTTGACCACAAGCACGGTGACAGAAAACCCATATATATTAAGTCGGTATGTTGAATCTATCCCTCCCCAACAACCATATTTCTCGAGCATGTATTTTCCCTCTTTAGTGAGCACAAGGAGTAGAAATCTTTGTCTCTTGGTCTTGGAATTTTCTAGCAAAGTGTACTTGTAAGGCTGAAGCGTAGCGCACACATATGGGGGGCACCGAAAACTCGTCCATCATACACCCATAGGGGTAGCCCCTCCTCATGCCCAGGCATGAAGGCCATGACCTTCCCTTCAACATCGTCACGAATCGCTTTGCTTGGTCTGAAGAAGATAGTAGCTTCGTTTTTACGCCATACCTCATCACTCCAAGCCTTCAAGTTTGTCTGATCGTTTCCCCTACGTCATGTCTTCAATGCTGCATTATGTTGGACATTTAATATTTGCTTCAATGTAGGCTTGAACCTTCGAACAGGCCCAAGCAATACTTCCTCATTATACTTTGTTGCAATTTCTTTTCCCTTTTGAGCGCATAGCCGTTGTAGGTCTTCAAGTTGCCCAGTTATATACCTATGTTCCAATATAAACTGAACGAGCTCCGGATGAAGCGGCCGGTAAGCCCCAGATAACGGTGAATTGCAATCATGGTTATGAACAAAGTACAATTTTGGATGGCCACGAACAATACCCTGACTTGTAATCTCATCATCTTCTACCTTTGCATTGCAAAAAGATTCACAATCGCACTTGATGGACTCTCTACCTCTACGCTTGCTACTCAAACGGCTCGGACTCCCACGAGCGTGACAAGCTAGCCTTACATACTTCATCTTCTTCGCCTTTGAAGAGAACTTGCTAGACCTTTGAATTGTGTACGAATGGTGGAAAGCTGGTCCTAGGTCATCGGTAAGAATGTCAAGAGTCAGTATTTTCGTTTGTGGGAGCAATGTGACTTTCCATTTCCCTCCTTCACAAACAATTTCAGAGTACGTGCAAGTCTTAAGCCTTTCAAGTGCAATTTGTCCAAATTTCGGATCCGGTTTGACATCATCGTGTGTGCTGGAACAACCTTGCAAAGTAGTTGTGAAGCATTGGTTGAGGAAAGCCTGATGCCGTTTCAAGAATCTTTCAATCTTTGATTTGTCCTTGCACTTTTTAACAAGCAAGTGGAAGTCCGACCATGAGCCAACACACAAGAGTTGATTGACACTGTTTCCTCTTACGGGGAAATCCACTTTAGGCAATGTGGGCAAAGATTTGTTGCCTTTCCCATTCACATACTTTGCTAGCTTCTTCCCTGCATCTCTCTTGGACTTCGTTGAGAAAAGCTCAGCAAGAATATCGAATGCACAGATGCACCCATTCAAGTGACGGAATGGAGTGCCCAAATCATGAAATGGAGTTCCCACGTGTACTTCTTTGCTATGTCCATCTTTTTTGCTGTTGCAAGGTCGATCTCGTCTACGATGATTACGTCTTGCGTCTTTTTTTCCCGCTTCGCTTGTGTTCTTCCCCTTCTTTTCTCGTGTCCAGCGGCCTCGTGTTCCTCTTCCACGCACGCATTTGCCTCTCACCTCTTGTTTGCGTTTGGTCCCTCTGTATAGCGTTCGCCTGTGGCGCCATCGTCCATGTGGGCGCACCACTGGTGGGAACCCTCGCCTGCACGTTCGTCCAGTTGGTTCTGTGTCGCCTGCAACGGTTTCCCCAACCCTACCCCCACATGTACAAGGAGTTCGGGGAGTTTCGTCACCCCACTTTCACCCGGTCCATCGAAAAAGTCACCCCGAAAGGGTGACGAAACTCCGGGATCGACTTCTCCTTTCGACCCAAAATCCCTTTGTTTCTCACTAAGGTTCGAAGGGATCCGGATATCGGGGTAGTTTTATCACCCTCGTGGGGTGACGAAATCCTCACAACGAACGGGACGTGCACGGCCACCATCACCAAGGAAGAGCGACCGAACGAGCAACTCTCTCGCGTGCCGACGGGGCGGACGACTACACCGGGGCAACAAATGGCGCATGCACCACGGATGGAAGAGGAAAGCGAGTGTGTGGATCCGATGCTCGATTGTTTGGGTGAAGAAAATGAGGTTTTTAATTTGGTGCAGGAGCTCCAAGGGAGCACGATGATGCGCACGAGAGACCGATACAAGTCATCAACCAGCATGTTCTTACTTCATTTGTACCATCGTAACCACCCGACTCTCAATCCTGGTTTCGCTCAAGAGATGAAGAAAGTGTTGGAGGGCCCGCGCCCTCGTGGAAGGTGCATGGACGGGACCTTGATACGGGATCTCCTCCCAGGGTATAGTCAATCGAGACCATTGGAACCTTTACTTTGGGAAAGAGTGACTCCTGAAGTTATCCTAGCACCAATTGCCAACCTACGAAGAGAGAATTCGAAAACGTCCGATAGCCAAATCAATGCATACAGGGCCGCCATCCACCTACTTTTCAAGGACTTTGAAATAACAAGTGTGTGGCAAACCACAGCACCAACGGTGAGCACAATCATCAATGGATGGAAAAAGCGGGTAGCAAGAAAGAGGAAGGAAGATGGAGTGGAAGTGGAGAGGGGAATGACCGCCCTACCATTCAAGCTCTATGCTCTTATTTGCAAACAACTTGCCCAACATGAACTCACAGGGCCATTTGCTTGGTGCTATGCAACTTTGCTTTGGAATCTTATGTGCCGTAGCGACAACATATCTTACATCAACTTGGGTCACATCAAGTGCAAAGATGACCATCTCTTGATGTACTTTGCGCATTCAAAGACCGATCAAGAGGGAAAGCTTGCTAAATATCCGAGGGCAGTATATGCGAACCCATTGGAACCGTGGATATGTCCAGTCACTGCCCTTGGCGTCTACTTGATTTGCATTTCCGCATGTGTGGGAGGGCCGTCGACGGGAGTTCCCTTGTTCCAAGGCAACCAAGAGGATTGTGCACGGTGCTTTAGAGCATGTTTGAGCTCAGAGGTGCCGCGACATACGCAAGTGCAGGGGGGACCGCATGCCCCTCGAGTTCCTCCATTTCCCTTCGTGCATGTTGGAGCCAGCCCGGTGTGGAGGACACGTATCGCCGATTTGATGCTGCGGGGGACGAGCACGTTGGTCGTGTTGTCACCGGGCCCTGGATGCATCACGAAAAATTGGCATTGTTACCCCCAACTTTCGTGCCCTCGGCAAGTGAAGAGCAAGAATTTATCATGGAATGCGCCCGTGAATGCATGGACGTGACGAAAGTCAACCTGGGGTTGCATGGACATGCCTCGCTAGTGTCATCTACCACCTTGAAACGTTGAAAAGCACCCTACCATCATGCCACGAATTGTGGTCCGATCGGGTCCTAAGCGATGCATCAAGATGTGCACGGCTCCAAGCATTTCTTTTTTGCGGCTACGAAGACGAAGCCATAGCCCAACAACACAATTTGTGCACAACGGGGGTCCCCCCTCATTGCTCTCTTCTCCATACTCTTCAACAAGTGAAGGGAGAAGTGGCCAAGCTCATTCCAAGTGTGGAAGAACAAACTGGGCGATTGCCGGTGATCCTTCAAACGGCCTTGGATGAGGCGGTTGAGGCTTGAAGAATCGAAGGAGCACCCATCACCACCGCCAACTTGGAGCGCACAATCATGAGGGTCCTTGACGGTACCGGCATTCAAGACATCCGAAGATTGCTCAATGAAGGTCAAAATGCATTACCAACAGAGGAGACTCATCAAGCGCAACTCCAAAACTTGTCTGATTTTGGGTTGTGTCCAATGGCACCACTGCCTTCCAACTTCATGGTGTCCAACATGACCATGAGGAAAGCATGGCAACATTGGACAAGTGGTGATGAAAGGACATGCCGTCGTCCGTGGCGTTCCATCCTGCCAGCTGAGATAACTGATCGGAAAGCCCGTGATGGCCTGAAGCGCTACAGAAAGATTATGCTTGCTGCACAGGATGCACTTCCACAAGGCGTGTGGAAGGAAACTGCCACCTTCCAAGATTACGATGCCATGTTCGATCGAGTCAAGGCAAACTTTGAGTTCACCAGCGGCACGAGTCTCAAACGCCAGCATGGTGAGCTAAGCTGGGACACTGTTCTTCGGCTCAAATACAAGCATTCTAGGGGCAACTGATTTGCAGCAGCACCCTTGTTGTAATGGAGTGTGTCCACCACCCGCCGCTCTATGAACATCCGTGTTGCATAAGGCAGTGGCCTCCTCCTCTGAACGAGGCCCGTCAGGGTCCGTATGGGACTAGACTTATGGGTCCGAACCACTAGGGCTACCCACCTAGTAAGGGATATGATACCCCATGGGAGTGCAACGGCCTTATCAATCCGGGATCAGAACCAGTTCTCCCCGAGGCGTATGGAAGCACGGTCACCTCGATCAGAACGGGTTTCCTGTAAGGGGAACCGGGGACTTTGATCGAGACAGACCGAAGGGAACCAACCGACCCCGTCCCAATCCACAATTGTGAGGGGTGGGCCCGAGGGGGCTGAACGATGCCGAACAAGTGACAGCTCATAGTCGCCCCGGGGCGAGCAAAATGGACGGTCAGGTGTGACTTAGAGGAGGACGAAGGCGGATAAGACACCCCCTTTGCTCCAATTCCAACCGCCAGTGAGAGGCGGTGAGAGAGGTAGACCTATCGTCCCTCTTTGCTTTGTGATAGAATTTGACTTTGCCAACCACCAGCGCGCCTCCTTCCGTCCTCTCTCGACGACTTGCTGAGGCCTACGCGCTTGCCCAACCATTAGGAGGTCGACCTCGCTAGGCACCACGCCTCGAGCCGGCTAGAAGGGGACTTTGTCCGCGAGTGCGAGGACCCTCGCCCAAGACCGGTACACCGGCTCCTTCCCGACACACGCTCTCCTCCAAGGCACGTGTGTGAGTGTCCAAAACTCACGGACGCTTTTGCAACAGTCTTTGTCGGGTCTGGAACGGTAGCTTTGAAGAAGTCTAGGTGTTCACTAATATAGGTGCTGGATATTGTAAATATACTTGATGTTTATGCTGTTCCACATTCTCAAGGTTAGAGGGAGTAATGCCCTGCTCGGGACTGCGGCCATTGTTTTCCTTCGGCACCAGAAACTCATCTAGTAGCTCACTAGTTTCATTGACCCACATGTAGGGTTCTGTAGTTGAAGTTGTCTTGACCCAATAACGAACAGGCTGTCGGGGGAAGAGTTGATAGTCTCTCAACAGATAGCGGTGTATGATTACTACGGGTTCCACGTTGGCATCCACGGGAAGGGAGGTGGATGCACCAATAGGTTCTTGTGAAGGAAAGAGCGTTAAATCTGAATCAAACCACGGTGCCAAACGGTCAGCATTGAAGCGGTCAGAATAGGGCGAATCAGGGGGCAGTTGTAGCCTGTAAGCCCCTTTTCCAAGTCTTCACTAATGGTGAATGGACCGACGTACTATGGGTCCAGTTTGTGTTTATCAGTTGGCCCCTTCAGGCCATACTGGACTTTCACTTGATCACCAACCTTGAAAGAGCGAGTCGGTAATTGTGAACGCAGAGCCTGGAATTTCTCAGCTTGTTTATGCGAATGCTCCAGCATGGTTTTGTACAATTGTCGCTGCTTGTCTAGTAGGACAGTAACCCGTTGGTCTACTGTGGATATCATATCTGTGAGACTCTCTGTATTGTCCTGTAAGGTTAGGAACTGCAAGTGCCAGGGCAACCTTGAAGGGCATCCGAACAAAGCGACAAACGGCGCAACTTTTGTAACACCATGTACGCTCTCATTATAAGCATGGGCAGCTGCCTGTAAATAGTCATCCCAGTTTAAACGGTCATCGCACGTTAAGCGCAGCTGCTGTAAAAGAGTGCGGTGCTGTCGCTCTGCACCTCCTTGGGATTGTGAATGATACGGTGTTTCAGTGGAATGCTGAACTCCCATTGGAGCGCAGAATGCCTGGAAAAGGTCGCGATACGCTGGCCCATTGTTAGTGTGAATGCGCTGCGGCGTATGGAAGCGGTACACGAGCGCATCTAGCAAGCATTGCGCTTATCGGAAAGAACTCCAGGAAGTGTGTATAGCAATGTAGATCGCATACTTCGTAAACCGATCGACAACAGTAAGCACCCCATTATGCCCCTTGGCTGTAAGGGGCAGTCCTTCGACCACATCCATTACCACTGTGTGAAATGGATAGGGATAAAACTTAGTTTCGGCAAAGAGGGGCTGGTGCCTTGATGTTGTTCCTCGTTTTCGTAGCTGACAAGTTGGATTGCGCGCGACAAAGTGATTTATATGATGTTTTATTCGTTTCCAAGTGAAGTGGGGCTTGGCGTTTGCGAAAGTGCGCTCTGCACCGAAGTGTGCCTGGTCATGTACTAGGTGTAATAAGTCCTGACGTAAGGCGTCATCTGCGGGAACCAGTACCACAGCAGGGCCGTCGAAGACATCGATATGATTGGGAGGGCTGACTTCAAAAAGCAGTCCATTGGTAGCGCGCAAATGTGGGGGCGGCGATTGCAGCCATGCCTCATACTGAGGGTCAGATAGAGCGGCGGACCGTAGCCGCTGCACAAAAGAGGGACTGCCCGGATCGGCTAACGCGGACAGGATTCTGGACTGTTTGCCTTGAACACTCACAGCCTCGGTAAGACTGCGGCTAGCTAGCGGTCGAAGCGTCCCTGTGGGTGTTTTAAAGTAAAGGTCCAGAAGGTTGGCTATCCACGCTACGGGGAATGCATTGCCGCACAACCGATGTCGCATGCTTGTTGAGACATTCTCGGCAGCTGTGTCTCCAATTTCCATCCCAACCAAGCGCTCTTTTTCTGTAACTGTCAGCGCTCTTTCAGTTCCATCTGAGTTCCGTACCCATGTTGTCCGATTGCAGTCACTATGTGAGTTACTCGTTGCCATCAATGTGGGGCATTTAAGAACGGGCTGGTTCATTGCATCAGTAGGAACCGTAGCTCCATCGGTCAAACATTCTTGCCAGGTAAGGGGCAGACCGGGTACATGGCGTATACGTGAATTGGACGGAAGCGAAGTCCAGCAGTACCTGCTCCTTTTCTGGAGGCAGTATTGGGACATGTCGTGTAAGGCGGGCTCTCCAAACATTTCCGCAACCTGCTCAAAGTCTTTGTAAAGTTGGCCTGCAAAAGGAGTACATTCGATGATATAATCTGGTTGACCAAGTCGGTTCTAAAGGGTATGTACCGTTGTAAAAAGTTCTCTTTCATCCTGCAGCCCATAAGTGGGGTAGTCTGGCGAGGTATTGGCTTTGGAGAACGGCTGGCATGGTAACCCCACGATAAGCAGGTGGACAGGTGGTAGCTTTCTTAGATGCGCCAATACTCGCACATCATTGCCATAACGGAAGATATCAATGCGGTGAAAGAGTCCAGGTCGATATAGGTTCACCTCAGCAAATACCCTCTGTATTACGTTTCGGGCATGCTCTTCTATTTCGACTGCTATGTAATCAACTTGTATTGGGTAGCCAGTTGGTAGGAGATGCCACAGAGCTCGAAGGAATGTGCCCATACTTGCACATATGTACGAATCCCCATGTGTCCTATACATAGGACAATGAGGGTGTTATTGTCCTATATATAGGACAATCTTCCCAATGGGAACGTTTTCTCCAAATTGCCCAATTTAGATGGGAGAATTGATGCCTGGATACCCAAGACATGTTCCAATCATGGGACGGAATTCCGATGAGCAAGTTCAGTATTGGTTTTTGCGCGGTCGAACCACGAAGGAACCCCTACAGGTTTTCGGACGTGATCGCGCATGGCGCCGCGACGGAAGCAACGCCAGCAACGGCCGCCGAATCCGCTCATCGGAGCGCGCGTTCGCATTCCAGCAACCGAGTTTGGCTTCGAATGGGCCCGTGAAGCGCATGGGGAGGCGTGGAGCGACACGTGGTATGACGGCGTGGTGCTCCGCCTCATACGTTTACGTACAGGAGAGCAGGAGGCCATCGTTCGCTGCCACACGGCGGGCACCTCGGCGGAGGAATGGCCGGTCACCGAGGAAACGGTGAAGCGTTACAGGGTTGTCGAGCATTCACCGGAAGCAGAACCGCAGCGCGCGGCCACGGAGGAAGAAAGACCCACCGGAATGGATGCCGGTGATGATGACGACTTGGTACCTCCACCCACGGAGGTGCCACCGGAGGAGGCCTTCCTCGACGTCCAGGAGTGCGTAACGCTCCACGAGGAAGGCTTGGACCCGCTTGGAGATGGCGTGGACGCCAACGAAGTTGCTAGGAATACTTTGGGAGTGGTGTGGGGGGAGGAGGAGGCGCATGTGACGCTCGACTCACGTGCAGCCAATGGCGTGAGGGACATGTAGCAAGGCTATGGCTCGCCTTCGTCTTACATACCAGAGCCCTTTCGTGAGACGAAAGCATTGCAGTATTTCCTACGCTTCTTCCCGTACGAATTGTTGTCTGATTGGATTGCTGAGTTCACAAGGCGTGGTCAAAGCAAGTACATTTGACCAGGTGACACTTTCTTGTCTTACGACTGAGAGTGTACACCCAGTATGTTGTCGAGGGTGTTTGGGTGCCTCATGTACATGTTGTTGTACCCTGGACACAGCAAAAAGTCCTTCTGGCAGGTGATTGATGGGGAGAAGGCCCATTGGTGGTCCAGTTCAACCTGAACAAGTTACTCTCTAGGAGGGACTTTGACCGCATCTTGGAATTCTTGGCAGTTAGTGTGCCAAAATACATAGCGGAGCGAGGAGCAAGAGAGGATAGTCCTGAGCAAGCTACAGCTTGCAAAGGACCCAGAGGCACCCTCCATATACTACAGAGTGATCCTCATTGGGAACTGCGCAGGTTCTGGGATGCATGGAACGCACATGCATCCCGGCATTACACTCCAAGATGGCTCGTGGTTGTAGATGAATCCATGTTGAAATGGATGGGCCGGTACATGCCCTCTAGGATGTTTCTGCGCAAGAAACCTGACCCGCTAGGCAGGGAGCTCAAAACTGTGTGTGATCGGCTGACGGGTGTCTGCTTTCGTATGGAACGAGTGGAGAATGCAGGCTTGATGAAGGAGAAAGAATTCTTTGCAGAATTTGGCACCACAACGTCAACCACCCTCAGACTGATGAAGCCGTTCTTTGGCAGTGGGCGTGTCTGCCTTGGTGACAGCTGGTTTGGGTCAGTCAAGACATGCTGTGCGCTGCTGGAGCGCGGTGTGTACTCTGTATTTGAATGTGAAAACAGCACACAGGGGTTATCCCAAGGCTGCACTTCAACGTCTCCTTTCGAGTGAGCCCAACCAACCTGGACATGACTGTTTGCATTCTAGGAGAAGTCTTTGTGCGCAGGACCCGCACCTTGATCAAGGCAACTGCCCATCGTGGGCCTGCTGGTGTACCACTCTGCTTGGTGTCTTCCTGCTTCACCACACAGCCAGCAGGCACCATGAAGTACATGATCAAGCATCCAACGGACACCACTCATCTGCTGGCAAAGCAAATCCCAGTAGATGAGACAACGCAGATGTACAGATCCAAGTACAGCATTGTGGACCAGCACAACCGTTTGCGAACAGGTAGCGTTGCGTTCCACGACGTGTGGAAAACGCACGACTTTCGAATTCGCGAGTTGAGTGAGCTGATTGGATTGGCGGAGGTGAACACCTTCCTGCTCATGCGTGCAAACGGAACAGGGCAGGTGCGACAGAAGCAGTGCAGGATGCTCCTCGCAAAGGAGCTCCTGGAAAATCCGTGGATAATGGCAGAGTTGGAGACGGAGAGGCAGCAAGCTCTCCGTCTTCGTCCGTTGATCGCTGCGATGGGTGATTTGGGTGGAGGAAGTGGACACCGTCTGGTGGCACTTGAGGAAGTGATGAGGACGAGTGGCGAAGACACGCAAGTGAGGAAGGTGACGCAGCGACGCTGCGTCATGTGCGGTAGGAAAGCCTCGGCAGCATGCCAGGCATGTCACAAGCCAAGTGAAGGCATCGTTGCCTACCTCTGTGGGCCATACACGGGCCGTGATTGCGCCGCACAACACATGGCGGGAGTCCCCTCTAGGCGACGCCGGAGGGTGTCGGGGGCGGACGTGGGCACACCTGCACCGGCCCGTCTGATGCGAAGTCGGAGGCGTAGCTCCACAGAGTAATAGATCGATAAGTTGAGCTTCTAAGCCTTCAAATGAGCCGTGCCACGCGACGTGGGAGAGCGGGATGGGTGTACACGGACCGCGCGAAGTTGGGCGCTATTGTCCTATGGGTTGACGAAGAGTCGGATGTACGGGGCGTTGGACGACGACACGGGGCATCTCTCCGCTCATGCGCGTGGACTTAGAAGCTCCAAAGAGTTCTCTACACGTCCTAGAACGCGCAAAAGAAACGCGCATGGTTATGGTGGCGAACGCGCGCCAAACGTCATTGTCCCCGATTGTCCTATATATAGGACAATGAGCTGGGGATTTACACAATAGTGACCGCTCGCGATCCACCTGGGTACACGGCAATGACGGGGAGCTCCGTCCGCTGACCACCAGCGAGCGTGAGCGACTGGTAGGAGTACAGGCAGGTGACACTGCTGCAGTTGATGTCAGTGAAGCCGGTCGACAGCGCATGTGCGGCAACGCCTTTCCAGTAGGATGGATTGCCCACATGTTACTCCGCTGGATACACCACACACGGACGCTTCGACCGCTAGCCGGCCGCAGTCCTGATCGGACTGTGTGTGGCTCGATTGCGTCTCTTAATACCTTCAGCCCGATACCATCCGCTTCAGAAGCTGGTGGTCAAGAGATACCTCCTATACTGGATCGCATACGCATCGCAGCAAAAAGAGACCAGAGTTATCAGGACATGCTCAGCGCACCACCGCAAGACTGCACTGTCCAAGACAATCTCCAGTTCACATCAGGACCACACTCACAGCCAGTACTTGTGGTACCTGCTGATAATGGTATAAGGCAAGAGTTACTACACCTGGTACATGACCCCAGGCATTTTGGAAAAGATCGAACCTTTACGGAAGCTGCCAGACACTTCACCTGGAAGGACATGCGCCACCACGTACGACACTTCGTGGCAAGATGCCCCGTATGTCAATTGCAGAAACCAGGTAACCGTACTCGGCACGCGTTGTTGTGTCCATAACTAAGGTTCCACCCGTACCCGTTCCACACTGTAGTGATGGATGTGGTGGAAAACCTGCCACTTACTGCCCAAGGTCATAATGCTGTGCTTACAGTCGTGGACAGGTTTACGAAGTTTGCGATATACGTACCAATCCATTCCACTTGGAGCGCGTACCGGCAGGCCCAGTGCCTGATGGACCATCTGGTGTACAGGTATCACACCCCAGTGCACATTCACACTGATAATGGACCGGCGTACCGGACCCTGTTTAAGGCGTTCTGCGCAGCGTTGGGCGTGCGACATGTGACAGGCACCCCATACCATTCACAATCCCAAGGTGGGGCAGAGAGGCAGCACAGAACCTTACTGCAGACGCTACGCTCTACCTGTTCAAACAAGCATCAATGGGATATCTATTTACAAGCAGCAGCTCATGCCTACAATGACTCTGTGCATGCTGCTACTGGTCACTCACCATTTGAATTATTGTATGGCTGCCCATCCAGGTTACCTTGGCATCTACAACTGCCCAACAGTGGACCGCACCAACATATGGATCGGGTCACCACTTATGACCAGAGGGTGTCAAACCTCCTGGAGCAGCACCGTGCAGTTTACGAAGCGGTCCTGAAGAATCTGAGCAGGGCTGCAGAAAGCATGGGTAGTCTGAAATCCAAACGGCGCCCCAAAAGCTTCGCAGTTGGCGAGAAAGTAAAAGTCCAGTACGGACTGAAGGGCCCGACCGACAAACATAAGCTGGATCCATACTATGTGGGCCCCTATGTGATCAAGCAAGTGCTACAGAATGCTGCTTACCAATTAGATCTACCCCAAGGATCGGCCTTCTCCGATCGTATACACGTAGACAGACTGGAACCATGGATTGATTCAGATCTTACGCTCTTCCCGATGGATGAGCATCTACAGCCAGCAGCGGCACCGCTTCCAGATACTCGGGCCATGCAGGATGAGACTACAGCGTACCGCATACGCCGACATCTACTGCGGGACTATTCAGCCTTCCCTGCGCAGCCCGTACGATACTGGGTTGAGGGAAACATGGCTGATCCGTCGCAACGCTACTTCTGGGTAGATGAGACAGCAGCCTTATTGGAGGAATTCCTCCCCTTGGAGGAACAAAATGGATGCATACCAGAGCAAGGGATTTTGCCAGCAAACTTCGATGCCGTGCAGACTCATAAGAAGACAACTTATTTGCAGTCTCCGAACCCGATCATGGCGAACACCTGGCCATATCATAAGCTACCGTACCAGACACGCCGGCGCCCGCCCTCTCCACCAAGGACAACTCTACTGAACAGTGTGGTACAGGAGCTGTTTTATTTGGAGGGACAGGACCAACCGGCATACTTTCAGGGGATGGTGCATGCATACCAAGACAACCAGTATGAAGTACTATGGACAGATGGAAAAAAGGATTACTATCAGGAAGAACAAATCAAGGCTATGCTGTATGACCCAGTTTCGTACATATATGACTTCCAGCTCTAATTCAGATCGTCGCAGTGAGCCGGGAGAGTGTAACGGCCAGCGAGGCCTCCCAGGGTCCCTACGAGACCCTGGTCTACGGGACTAGACCCCCGGGATCCCATATGGATGAAGGGCAATGGTGTCCCCTCTCAAACAACGGCTGTACCGTTCCGGAACTGGAGTCAGTCCCCTTGGGGGTTCGTATTGAAGGAAGGTCGCCCCGGTTCAGAACGGTTTTCCTGTAAGGGACATCGAGGATTCAGACCGAAACAGACCGACTAAAGGGGACCGACCCCATCTCTACCTTTGCTTCTGGAAGGTAGGGCTGGGGTGCTGGACGGTGTCGATGCGACTGCCAGGTCACGTTCGCCCCGGGGCGAACGCAACGGACGGTCAGAGGTGACTCTAGGGAGCACGTGGGCTGCCATGGCACCCCTGTTGCCCCAATTCCAACCGCCAGTGAGAGGCGGTGAGAGAGGTAGACCCTAGGTCCCTCTTTGCTTTGTGATACACTTCTTCCACTTGCCAAGCCAAGTGCGCAACACGCCTCCTCCTCCGACCCTGACCAACGCAACAGGAGAAACCACCTGGACGCTCCAGCACGTCCGTTCTCGCCTCCCACGCCGGCCGAGGCTCCTTCAACGCAAGGGAGAAGAGAGAGAGAAGAAGACCCCGGTACAAGGGGTGCGAATCCCGTCCACGAGACCCTCGTCACCAAGAGTACGTGTGTTGGGTCATTCAACCACGGACGCAAGTCTAATAGTGCACCCAGATTCAAACTGAAAGGGCATTTGCTCATGGCTCAGATTCTCATGGTTAGCTGCTAGACTCTCATTCGTCTGCAATTGGCTATCTGGCCAGAAAAGTAAACAATAGCTAAAGCAGGTTATTGTCTGTACGTATCCACGTCAGCACCTTCTAACAATGTGTCAATTGACCAGCAACCTTGACTAGGTACTTGAAAGGCCACCTCCAATGGCTAACCAATTGACCCACTGTCAACGGGCAAGACACAGCCTTGAACAACCACGAGCATAGAGTCCTGGAACCTTGAAGACAAATCAATGGGCTGAGGCAATGTGTTTCTATGAATGAAAAGTCAAGGAAGACTATAAATAACGAAAGTGCTGGCAAGCAAAGTCGTTCCAGCAAGCAAGGAGGGGAAACATGGAACGAATTCTGTAAATCTGGAGTAAGGCAGTAGTAGATTCCCTTCGACATATATTCTCAAGCAAGACGAAATAAACTCACCTGCATTGGGTCAGCGATTTAAAGCAGTTCCTGAATGATGCTTGCAATGGAGTCTACTACACACCACATTAGCATTGCAAAAACGCCTTAAGCTGATTCAGATACATCTGAGGAATTCGGTTGTAAGACAACCAACAGCTTGGCTAGAAGTAAGTGTATTGTATAGCCTTGGTTGCATGTTGCACCAAGCTCTGCATGGCTATTTTTCCTGTGTGGTATTGCCTAGATCCTCCAGCAGCCGCACTCTTGGCCCAACTCAAATACGAAGAAGCTTGTCCCGTCTGGCGTCTGGATGAGGCTCTGACTACACATCTCAAGGTACGTCATGTTGTGCAGCAGAAGATTCTCGTCTGATTGCTTCGCGTTGAAAACTTATTGACTTTCCTTTACGCCAAGAGTCAAAACCACGCGTGCAGGGGCGTACACGAACGGAAGGAAACATACCTCACCTCTCGATCCGCCTTGGCGGGCGAAGCCTTCAAGTGCTGGATTAGAGTCCACTCCACGGGGTCGTTCGAGCGAGTGTCTCTCGTGAGATGGGTCCTCGCTTGACCATGTCGCGCACCCTACACCTTTCAATTGCTCCCACGATCCCGTACGTCCTTGCAGCGTGCGATCGGACCAGGGTCCGCGGTGTGCGTCACACGCGACAGGCCTTGGCTCGGTCCCACGGTTCAGGGTCTAATCTCGCCTGTTCGTTCCATGTTGTCGTCATCTTCTTACGTGGAGGGTGGATCCGCCTCCCACGGACGACGATGCATGGCGTCATCGCCTACATTCACTTCGAGTTACGTACGACAGGTTTGGTTCCTCAGAGACGTAAACATCTTCTAAAAAATGTCGACATGAACGGCGAACCGATCAGTGGTGGCACGGCGAGGTCCAGTGTATTAGGGCAGGGATGACGTATCCGTCTTGCTTCCTTCGGTCGATTCGAACCCATGGCCCGTGAAGGAAATCCTTCTGTGGCACAGGAGGAAACCGCATCCTCCTCGGGTAGAAGGGCCGTGAATCGGTGCACGAGAGGGTCTTCTGCCAAGACCTCCAGCCTGTCTGGGCATCGCCCCACGGTCCTCCGGGGCGACCCTGAATCGTAGGGTCTCAGAGCAATCTTCTAGATTCCTTCCTTGCCAAGGTACCGTCCAGATTGCTCGAATCGCCCCGTTCAGTCCGGGGAACGGTCTTTGCCAGGCTGTATTCGGGGCGAGACCGGGGCCCGAGCAAGCGTTTGACGTTCGGACCTTTGCCCTAGCGAGACATCGAAGTCGCACTTCCCGCTCGAGCAACGGCCAGGAATACAAGGTTGCCTGCACGTCCGACGGGCACTCGACGCTTGGATCGAAGCGTTTAAGCTTGGAACGCGTTGGGACTGCTTCGTGCAGCGACGATCTAGCACAGATGAGCTGCTTCAGAAAGGTGGGTATGTCTCTCACGGTCTTGGTCCTGTCCATGTTCTTCTCTGCCGTGTGGGCCGGGACCCTCGTCGACGTGAACAGGTTAACGGTAGTTTATCCTACGAGTAGCTGCGATGCATTCGAAGGTAATGTTGGGAAGGACGTAGCTTGTTCAGCTCTGGCCGATACGGGTTCACTCGATAGGGATGGAGTGACTTGTGTCCTCCAACTGTCGTCTTGCGAAGAAGAGGTGGTGCGAAGACGACGCAATTTATTGCAGGATCCCGCTACGGGTTTCATTCTCACAGTAGTCATCGACGTGAGTGAGGAAGTCGCAGACTTCAACACAACCATAGAAGCCGGTGAGATTGCTGCTGAAGATCCTGTTGGTTTCCGGGACTTCGTGATCAACGAGTGGAGTAATTCTGATGCCCCTGACAAAGAACAGCGAGAACAGTCGGCGCAAAACACAACAGTTGCGGTGGGTGAATCCACTGCTGAAGTGGTACCTCCCTTCGAAGACGAGTGTGAGATTAACGAAGACTGCACAGATAATCCCTATGACCTGAGGTTCTGCCTTAAGAAAGGTTCAGTGGATGGCCCCGTCACAACCATCTGTGTGCAGTGCCTTGATAAAAACGACTGTGAGCCTGGTTAGGTGTGCAACGCTGGGAATGATTGCGTTCCGGAGACGATGCCTGGACCACCTGCTCTGTAGGTACTTTGACTTCACTGACTAGGGCAGTCCAACTTGGGAACACTGCTGTGTAATGTATCTAGTCCTTTGATCAAATGTTTGCTTCATTCCACAACTCAATTAGCAACTTTGCATCTTCCAAGTGTAGCTGACTTTCTTTTCACTCTTGCTTTACATTGCATCAAGATGCATCCTGGGGCCATCCCACATGTGTATGACACAGAGTCTCAACAGTTGAATTACTGAGGGAATGGGAATTGAGGTGGCAGAAAGACTGCAAAGTTTGCGCTGATGTGTCTACGAATGTGCAAGAAGTAGAAATTACGTAGAGAGAAGCTGACACCTAATATCATTTGCAAATGCCAATCCAGGCCAATATGCATCACCCAAGCAATATATGGTGCGGAAAGCAATGCCATCACTGTAACACCTATAGTTTGAACACAGTAGACAAATATGAGCCATCCATAAGCCACAAGTGTGAGGAAAGTTTTATTCCATCCACCTGCAATTTTGCAAACCCTACGGCTTTGTGAGTGCCAGAGTTCTTCTTTGAAATGGTGCCAAAACTGTTTTGCAACAGTCAACCTGTTCGTATCTATCGTACAGACGTGGCTCAGGTCAATTTTGTCTGTGACTGTGCTGTCATCCTCCTTCTGTTGCTGTACTTTGTGAGAAGAAGAGCCGCTGTGCAAAAATCAGTAGCCATCCCCTTTGAATGTGTGAGCTTACACTTGATTTTTGGAAGTGAAAGATGAAGAAGGGCTGGAGGGGCTGTACTCTCAGACAATATGGCATTAAACGATTTTGATTGCAGGTTTTCCAGCTTTTAAAGTCAATCTATGTAGCTTGTTTGGGGATGGTAGAGAAGGATAGGTTCCGTTGATCCTGTTGCAAAGAGGGAGTGGCTCGTCCAAGGCATGTTACGCCGGGTAGGCCTGGCTCTCCTATGAAGCCATGCCCCTAGAGTTCCAGGAGCAGTGGGGGGTAGGACCCCGACAATCGGCCGGTCAATCGAGTGAGCCCCGGACTAATCCCCGGGTTAGTCGGACGGAATAGTCTGGGCGAACCGGACTCAGACCGACCGACCCCCCGGGCCGAATCCCCTCGAAGATTCGAGAAGGGGGTACGAAGGGTGGAGATGTTGTGTGGAAGATTCGGTCGGCTTAGGAGCTGAATCTTGGCCGTCCGATGGATGACGTAAGCAACACGTGACCATCAGCCGCCGCAATTCAGTTGAGGGGGCTACGTACGAACCCCTCAACCTTCAAGGGGAGGCTCTTAAGGGGACCTCCCTAGCATGTAGTAGAGGAGAACTTGCTTGACCCCACGACGTTCACGGCGCCTCTCCCACGGATTTTCGCGAGCCATCAGCACTTTCCGCGCCTAAGAAGCAGCGCTCCAAGTCTCTCCAAGTGCCGAAGGAGGCCCCACCGAGTCCAAAAGGGGACGGACGCTGCTCTCGCCAACGAGAAGTGCGCCACCCCAAAGAAGAAGAAACCGCCCCCATTTCGTGAGAGGTCGAAGTTTCCAGGAGCAAACCGTGTGTCCGACGTCCTTCACGGACGCTTTGTAACACTGTCGAAGCTTGAGCTTTTGAAAAACTTCTACTTGCCGAACTATGGAGGAGAGCGACCATGCAACCCGCATGAGCACGCTTCGTAGGGAACTCGAACAAGAACGGGAGGAGATGTCCTCCCTTGAGACGAAGATTGCTGAGCTCCAGCAACTCATTGAGAAGCTCCAAGCTCACAGAGTTGAAGAAGGTGAGGAAGAAGAAGAGATGGTGGTTGAAGACGGCCCCGAGGGTGCACACCTCGCGGAGCCAAAGGAACCGAGCCTACAAGAATTCACACCATCAGAGCAAGAAGGTTGACCTCATCTCATCAGCCTTTATGGCATGGCTTTACAAGATTCCAAGAATATCTCAAAGGTGTCCCTCGAGAAACCGGACAAGTTCACCGGTATGGAACTTGAGGACAACCCCTATGCCCTTACATTTTGGTATAGGGATGTCCTTTGTTGGTGCCAAGCATATGCCTTTAACCGCCCGATGGAACAACTAGTCTTAGCCATTAATCAAGCACTCGGTGGTACGGCAAAATCCATGGTTCAAAACCTCATTATGAGAGACCCGGCAGCCCTTAACTCCGTCGAAGACTTGTATGGTTACCTCCGTAAAACCTTCCAAAATCAAGACCCAGGACCGGAGGCGTGGCGGGAGTTCCACACCGCCCGTATGAAGCGGACAGAAAATGTGCTGCAGTTCCTCAACAGGTTGGTGCAACTGAGCTTTGTAGTTAATGCAAGCTCCTCACCCGTGTGCCGGGCTCTCACGGAACATGACATCTCGGCCCGTTTGCAACATGGCCTCCCAGGCTACTTGCAAAGAGCTTTATATAAGCACCTGGATCATCTAATTGATGTGGACAAAGCTCCTGACATGGAGCCTGGAAACATTGCTGCCATTATCTTTAAACTGGAAAGGGAAGTACATGAATCAGCAAGGAAAGACTCAAGACAGCCAGCGGACAACTGGAAATTGCAGAGCAAAGGAGTCCGTAACACCGGTACCATGCATGGCTTTCCAAATCGATCCAGCATCGCCACAGCGGCAGCGTTACCGTCATCGCATCCAGGTAACTCAACGGTGAATGGGCCAGCCAAGGGACAGCGAAAGCGCTTCGATGAATTGGATGAAGAACAGCAGAGTTCGATCGTGACGGTGCAGACTAGGCTGGCCAATAAGCCCCTAGGTGCAAAACTTACACAAGAAGAAAAGGATCTCTGCCTGGCGAACACGCTGTGCCTACGTTGTCGCCGTTACGGACATGATCAGGCAGCCTGCAAAATGGCATCCGTAATGGGTGCCCCAAAAAACTGAAGACCCTCCGTCCGGTAACTACGGTTACTGGGACGGAGCCGGGAGCGAAACCTGCAGCCACCCCGGTTCCCAAAGATAGGAATGTAGTCTGCCTGCACTCACTTACCAATGACAGACCTAGACATGAATTCCTGGCTGTTGAGACTTACTTTGGAAAGAAGCCACATAAAATCAGAACACAAG
The DNA here is from genome assembly GCA_003665715.1 of Picocystis sp. ML. Taxonomy (NCBI): domain Eukaryota; kingdom Viridiplantae; phylum Chlorophyta; class Picocystophyceae; order Picocystales; family Picocystaceae; genus Picocystis; species Picocystis sp. ML. The sequence continues at coordinate 23,113 of QYZS01000153.1, forward strand.
CTTACCTGGACACCTTAGCAATTTACTGCTTCATGAGTGAACGCCTCTTCAAAGAGCTGCAGCAAACTGACCCTAAGGGACTGTCCTGACAGTATACATCAGCGGCCTTTAATTATAGCGTAGCTCTGGGCCAGCAGGTCCACACTGCCCCAGTAATTAAAGCGCAATTCTCGATCGATGGGTTCCAGGCCTGCATCGACTTCGGAGTTGCTCCTCTGTGGCCCTTTGACTGCATTTTGGGAGCAACCTACTGCCACAAGCACTTGACACCACTGGACTGGCAGAATCATCCCATGGTACTACAAAATAGCAATGGTACAAAGTTTACTGTCTATGGAGACCACCAGTTTATATCTTGAAGAAAACTTGACCTGATTGTGCCCCGTAGTGAGGCACGTAAAGCGGTGAAGGATCCAGGCTGCCTGCTTGTAATGATTCAGCCGGTAGATACAACGCCCGAACTACTCAGTGAAGATTCAGACTTCAGCAGCATGCATAGCCAGGTCAGCGATGAATGGCCTCTTGATGACGCTCTCCGACAGCGGCTGGACGACCTTGTGAACAAACAGTACAAGCATTTATTCGAGCCCCGCACAGAACTACCTCCGGAACGGGTACCGGGCGAAACTTTCAAGATCCAGGTGGAAGAAGAAGCCACTCCACAGTACAGAAACTATTACAGGCTTTCCCCTCAGCAACAAACTGCCCTCAAGGAGCTGGTGACTGAGTATGTTGAAGCTGGAAAGATGGACCTATGCGCATGATCCAGCTGGGGTGCCCCAGTGATCCTGGTCCCCAAAAAAGATGAGGGATGGCGGGTCGTTTTCGATTATCGCGTGCTAAACAATGTGACTATCAAAGACAGAATTCTGCTTCCACGGATCGACGATTACTTACAGAATCTCAGAGGAGCCAAGTACTTCTCATCGCTCGATCCGCTGGATGGGTTTCATCAGGTCCGCATGCATCCTGATGACATCGACATGACAGCGGTGGTCACCCCATTTGGCTCTTACGTCTGGAAAGTAATGCCCATGGGGGCAGCAAACGCACCCGCGATGTTCCAGCGTATGATGAACAGGGTGTTTGGTCATTTATTGTACCTGAAAGTGTACATGGATGACATTCTTGTTCACTCTGAAACAGTTGAGGAACACTTCAAACATTTGGAAGAATTCTTCGCCACCTGCAAACGTGCCGACATTAGGCTGAAGAGGTCTAAATGCCACTTTTTCATGAGTACACTGGAATGGATTGGTTTCCGCATCCGCGATGGTCAGCTCGCCTGCACCGATCATTTGCTGTCCAAGATCAAACAGTTTCCGCGTCCCCGAACGCAGCGAGAAAACATGGCATTCCTTGGTCTCTGCCAGTTTTATATGCGATTTGTCCCCCGCTATGCGGAACGGGCAGCTCCCTTGACAAAACTGAATCAAGCGGCTCTGAAGCACGGCTTCGCTTCATATTGGAAAGAGCCACAGGAGAAAGCATACCAAGAGCTCATCAAAGCCTTGACCACAGCCCCAGTATTGGCTCTATTTGATGAAGACAGACCTATACGGGTCGAGACCGACGCTTCCGATGTGGGGATGGGAGCAGCTTTGATGCAGCAGGATCAACAGGGAGGTTGGCATCCGGTTGAGTTCTGGTCAAAGAAATTCAATACTGCCCAACAGAATTACCATCCTGGTGAGAAGGAGACATGTGCAATATTGTATGCACTGCAGCATTGGAGACACCTCATGTTTGGCCAGCAGTTCACGGTCATCACTGACAACAAGGCTAGTCAGTTTATTGGAACAAAAGCTACTGAGCAGCTGTCTCCGCGCGAAATGCGATGGATCGAAAAGCTGGCGTACTTCGCCCCGTTCAAGGTGGAATACAGGCCAGGCACAGAGAACGTTGGACATGATAACCTTTCTAGGCACTCAGCTAAGGTGAACGATACGGACACATATTGCGCCTTGGACTTATGTGCAGGTATGGGAACAACGCTGCGTGCACTGGAGTACGCAATACCAGAATCGACCAATATTACCTTGGATTACATAGCAGTGGAACAAAATGAAGACTGTCGCAGCGTAATTGCATGCGTGTTCCACCAGGTTCGCTTGGCGCGCCCTGGGCTGTTTATGCGCAAGGACATCTTTCGGTATGGAAACGATGTGGCCGAATTGGCGCATCGACGAAAGCTCCCCCAAGTCCACTTACTGATTGCGGGGGTGCCCTGTCAACCATTTTCGCGGGCGAACACTGACCCTTCAAAGCCACCGTTGGGCCTTTACGACGAACGTGAAATGTTCACAGCAGTGTCAAAGATACGCAAGTGGTTTTGGTCGCCAGACTACATATTGGAATGTACGCCGTCCGCCTCGCACTTGAAAACCCACTTGGACAAAATTGCACACTAGTTTGGAGAACCCACCTGCGAAGATCTCTCAAAGTACTGTGCCCAAGCTCGAGTCCGGCTGTGCTGGACATCATTACCTCCGCTTAAACAGGATCCTAGAGAAATGGGGTCAATACCTTTGACCTGGCAAGATTGCCTAGATGAAGGATCGAAGGTACCTACAGACGCATTGAACCGACCCCGCTTGAAGTGCCCCACTCTGATGGCCAGTGAACGATCACACAGTGACCGTTCGCGTTCCACCTGGGTGCACAGTCAAGATGGGACCCTACGCCCGCTGACCATCTGCGAGCGGGAAAGACTCGTCGGTATGCAGGTTGGTGACACTGTAGCACTCAACGTCAGCGAAACCAGCCGGCAGCGCATGTGCGGTAACGTCTTCCCCATGGGATGGATTGCACACATGTTACACCGATGGCTGAACAACACACGGACGCTTCGACTGCTAGCCGGCCGCGGTCCTGCTAGGACGGTGTGCGGGTCAATCGCGTCTATTACAAGTCAACAATCTACGCAATCGTTGCGCACAGGTCTTACGGGTCGGTTGCCTCCCATACTGGACAGGATTCGCGTCGCCGCTGAAACAGATCCAGAGTACAAGAAATTACTGCGCGCACCGCCGGAAGGCACGACAGTGCGCGATGGTTTGCAGTTCGAGCAATCGGCCAATGCTCAACCAACACCGGTGGTACCAGCAGATAACCCTCTACGACAGGAACTGCTACACATGGTGCACGACCAACGACACTTTGGATCAGCACGTACGCTCGCTGACGCCCAGCGACATTTCACCTGGACTGGTATTCGATCGCACATCGAGCACTTTGTCGCTCGATGTCCGGCCTGTCAGTTTCAGAAACCAGGTAACCGGTTACGACACACACTGCTCTGTCCAGAAATGAAGTTCCACCATTACCCTTTTCACACGGTGGTATTACATATGGTGGAGAACGTACCCCTTACTGCCCTGGGTCATAATGCAGTATTGACAGTGGTGGACAGGTTTACTAAATACGCCATCTATATACCTATCTACTCTACCTCGAGTGCTCATAGACAAGCTCAGTGTCTTATGGACAGCCTCGTCTACAGGTTCCATACACCTGTGCATATTCACACAGATAACGGACCGGCTTATCGAGCGTTATTCCGAGCATTCTGTGCCGTGCTGGGTGTCCGCCACGTAACCGGAACGCCGTACCATTCACAGTCCCAGGGTGGTGCAGAACCGCAACATCGCACCCTGCTGCAGACGTTACGGACGACGTGCTAAAACAAACATCAATGGGATCAGTATTTACAGGCAGCAGCACATGTTTACAATGATTCGGTGCATGATGCAACCAAACATTCCCCTTTTGAATTGCTCTTTGGCTGTCAGTCAAGGTTACCGTGGCACCTCGAGTTGCCCACAAAGGATGGACTTGCTGATAATCTGACAGTTACTACCTTCGATAAAAGAGTAACAGACCTGCTGGAGCAACATCGCGCAGTCTATCGTGTTGTACAAGAAAACTTGGTAAAGGCTTCGCAGAATGTTGCCGCAGCAACAGCGCACAGACCTAAGAAGGTGTTTGCTGTTCGAGACAAGGTGAAGGTGCAGTATGGGCTCAAGGAGCCCGCCGATAAGCAAAAATTGGATCCTTACTTTGTAGGTCCTTATCTCATGAAGAAGGTGCTAAAGAATGGTGCATTTCAACTAGAACTACCACCGGGCTCCGCCTTTTCAGATCGCATCCACGCCAACAGGTTGGAACATTGGGTGGATTCAGATCTCACTCTTTTCCCAATGGATGAACATCAGCAGCCCGCAACGGCACCCTTGCCTGATACTGCAGCCATGTAAAGTGAATCAACCACCTACCGTATTCGACGATACTTGTTACGGGATTACTCAGTGTTTCCTGCACGCCCCGCGCGCTATTGGATAGAGAGTAACCTGGCTGACGCGTCGCAACGCTATTTCTGGGTGGATGAGTCCTCTACCCTGCTGGAAGAATTCCTACCTCTCGAGGAGGACAATGGCTGTATCCCTGAAAAGGGCATCAGCCCCTCGAATTACGATGCAGTCAAGACGCACAAGAGGACAGTTTACCTACAGTCACCTAATCCAATCATGATCAATACTTGGACGCAAGCGAAGCTACCGTACCAGACTAGACGGAGACCTATTGTTGCTGTGCCCACCAACCTCATTGGCTGTGTGGTGCAAGAACTTTTCCATTTGGGCAGCCACAAAGCTGCATACTACCAAGGATTGGTGACCAACGTCGTTCATGGGCAGTTTGAAGTGTTATGGACAGATGGAAAGGTAGAGCATTACACAGAGCAGAAAGTAAGAAGTATGGTGTATGATCCAGTGGCAGCCATCTACGACTTTCAGCTTTGATTGGCTGAATGCCGGGAGCCAGGAGAGTGTTACGCCGGGTAGGCCTGGCTCTCCTATGAAGCCATGCCCCTAGAGTTCCAGGAGCAGTGGGGGGTAGGACCCCGACAATCGGCCGGTCAATCGAGTGAGCCCCGGACTAATCCCCGGGTTAGTCGGACGGAATAGTCTGGGCGAACCGGACTCAGACCGACCGACCCCCCGGGCCGAATCCCCTCGAAGATTCGAGAAGGGGGTACGAAGGGTGGAGATGTTGTGTGGAAGATTCGGTCGGCTTAGGAGCTGAATCTTGGCCGTCCGATGGATGACGTAAGCAACACGTGACCATCAGCCGCCGCAATTCAGTTGAGGGGGCTACGTACGAACCCCTCAACCTTCAAGGGGAGGCTCTTAAGGGGACCTCCCTAGCATGTAGTAGAGGAGAACTTGCTTGACCCCACGACGTTCACGGCGCCTCTCCCACGGATTTTCGCGAGCCATCAGCACTTTCCGCGCCTAAGAAGCAGCGCTCCAAGTCTCTCCAAGTGCCGAAGGAGGCCCCACCGAGTCCAAAAGGGGACGGACGCTGCTCTCGCCAACGAGAAGTGCGCCACCCCAAAGAAGAAGAAACCGCCCCCATTTCGTGAGAGGTCGAAGTTTCCAGGAGCAAACCGTGTGTCCGACGTCCTTCACGGACGCTTTGTAACAGGCAGAGGCGTGAGCATTCGTCCTTCGGTGTACTCTATTTGGAGGAAGCCACATCAAGAACTGCTAGTAAGTCAAATAAGTCTACCGTCTTCAGTGCCCCATCCATGAACAAGGCTTCAATTCTCTTCGTAGCAAAAGAATGCACCACTAAGGACTTAAAAAGTATCCTCTCATGAAAACTACGATGCCGGTATAGTATTCTAGACCAAACTTCAGGGCGCTGGACGGCCATCCATGCTTGCGTGAATAAGTCGAGACGGCCCACACCATCTCGAGTCTCGAAGCGACTTGTATGGCCGTCAAGAAGGTCGAGCTACGGATGATTCCCAACCCTGCGTCAGCACTTCTGTTCCACTCTCGAACTTTGGAGGGCGAGAAAAGCGGTCGTATACACTTGGACCCACGAAGGAGGGTTTGGACAATGTTAGGAACCTGGGCATCCCCCCTTGATTCCTTACCCATTGAATCCCTTCAATGGATAGTTACTCCTCTATGGAGAGGAGTACTTAACCTCTCTCTCTCACACCTTGTAATTAAGTTGATCTTGACCTCGAAGGTAGAGCCGCCTCCCAAGCGCCTCCTCAACCTCCGAGGCAACTTCCTCCGTACCGACGGAGTTCAAGAGCAAGGAGCTTCCCTCCTAACAGTAAAAAGGACTACCACGCACGGAGAGAGAACGTACGCGTGCGTTTTAAGCTTTGCGGACGCGTCCGTGGTTGTTGCGTCACGTCCGGTCACCTAGGGTTTCGTGGAAATTTCATTGGGGCATAACTTTGCCGCTACTGGCTCAAATTGAACGTTTGAGGTGTCGTTCGAAAGTGCGTCAAAAGACGCATCGAACGACATAACGAGCGTGTTCTGGAACGGTCTGTGTCAAAAGATAGAATTTGAGTGGTAGAAAAAAAAAGAGAGAGAATGACGAGGATGGAAGAATTGAAAGAAGAGTTGGAGGCATTGAAAGTGCAACTCATCCAACAAGGTGAAGAGTTGGAGAAGTTAAGAAGTAATCCATCTTCTTCCGTTCAAGATGGAACTTCCACTCAAGCCATTACGATGCCGTCCATCCCTCGTGGACCCATGGAGACGATCGTGTGGCCCAAGGGCTTTTCCTTCCATAACATGGGGGAAGACGCGTTGTCCGAGGCTTTTGAGGCTTGGTGGGGTAGTGTTACAAGGTGGTTTGGAAGGCGCAAGGCCCGCCAACCGGATTTGGAGGAATCGGAGTGCGTGGTGGACCTCCTTGACATGATCCAAGGACCCAAGTGCGCCGTCCTCGATTCTCTTTATGAGAAGGGGACACTTCCCCTAGATTTGGGAGCATTCAAAACATTATTGGTTCAGCTTCACCGTATCCGTCCTTCATCCGAGGCCGCATACAAAGAATTCGAGAGGGCTTACCAAAAGCGGGACATAACGGTCCGCCACTTCCTACACCTTGAGGAGTTACAAAGGAAGGTGAATTTGGGAGATGGTAAACTCATTCCCCATGTGAGTGAGGAGATGGTGTTATTGAAGTTGCGCAGTAGCGTATGGATTGGAATCCGTGACCAACTTCGTGCGAAGTTGGAGGTGGACAAGCTCGATGGAAATGAGCGGCCGTTGGAAACTACGGAGGAGTGGTTGGAGCTTTTGGAGTATTGTGAGGAGCGCTACGCGCGCGAAAAGGAAGTGCGGGAACGCGACGATCAGCGTCAATTGCGTAAAGCGAAAGCCGTCCCCCAGAAAATGGAGCGACCGTCGATGGTAGCGGCTGTGCCGGCGTTGTCGCACCGTCTCACGGACGAACAAGAAAAGTTCCAGGCTGAATGGAAAGGAAAAAACCAACGCCAAAGGCGATCGAGCGGTGTAAGCAGTTGGGATTGTGCCTTATCTTCCGTTGCTTAAGCCCCGATCATGTTGCGAACAACTGTCCCCACAAGGGAAAGAGTTGGGAAACGGGAAACGGCCAGGCCCCCGGCAACGGGATACCCCGGCGAGCATAGAAACAGATTCCCCTTTGAGCAAGTGTGAGGGCGAGGATCCTGTTCCTGCCTCCACCATCCAGGTGAGTCCTCCTGGGTCTCACTTCTTTCAGGAAACTGGAAATTGGGCTGAAGATATACCCCTTAATGCAGCCGTGCATGGCGCACGTTCCGATGAAACAATTTCAGATATCAGTAATTACCACGTGGACTATGCGAGGGAGCAGTCCGCGTTTGAGTTGAGTGATTTGACAATTGGGGCTGGGGAGAACCCCCCAGCATCCTCCTGTCCACGGATTGTGGTGAATTTGGCACAATCTGGAGGGTTGGCCTTTATCAGGCCTTCCTATGTTGAAGGTACAGAGTTGAGAACATTGTGGGACACCGGTGCAGGGTGCTCCTATATTCACAGAGAATTCAGTGCTTTAGGTACCATTGCCAGCAAAGCGCACTTTGTGCGAAGCGTGTTCGCCAACGGCCAGGCGCCCACGTCCAACGAACTTTTGCAGATTTCAGTTTTTCTTGGTCCGTTTGATCTGCCGTTGGAAAAACAGATTCAGATAAATATAAAAGTAATACCTATGGATCTACCAAAGAACTTTGATATGATCCTGGATTGTGATGTTATGAAACAACTTCAGGCTTCGCTGGACATCGAGCGAAACACCATTCAGTTGAGACATCGCGGACGGATCGTAACCCTGGTCATGGACAAACACAAGACAGTAGAGACGACCTCTGTCAACGGTCTGTCATCAGTAAGCGTAACGACTGCAGAGCTGACTGCTCAGCACCCAACTTCTTTCAGCACTTTGGAAGAGGAGTTTGGGCCATTCAGTACCACCCTGTTCGTATCGGCAACGGCAAGGCTGGCATCACTCAATTATGAGGAGCCTGTTGAGGCAATGAGACAAGACTGGACAGAATTGCCTGGGCCCATACTTTTCGCCCCGCCTTTGAGACTACTGCCCCAGGTTACGCGGAAGTTACAAGCTTCGACACCTATGGACCTGGTCGTGTTGACACCGTATCTACCCCGCAGTCCATGGTTCAGGGAACTACAGCCCCTGGTGCAAAAGGGTAGGGTGGTTCCACCAGCAGACAGGGCTTATATGCAACAGATAGAAACTTATGGACACATTACCCGTGCCTGTGAAATGGTAGCCTTGCTGATCAATCGCAACATCACTGCAGAGGTAACGGCGCTAGGAGCGATCCAGGTGAACCGTCCGACAGTCACTCGGGAGGCCGTCGAGGGACTACAACTGCCCGAGTAGCTGGACGCAATACAGCTGCAGCAACTAAGACACCTGCTGCTCAAATATTTGCACCTCATGCAACCACCAGGTGACGATGAACCACCGCCACCGCCATCGGAATTCGACCATCGTATCGTCCTCACGGAGGGAGGGTCACAGCGAGTACAAACTCGACCGATACGCTTGGCCGCTGACCAAACTATTGAGTTACAGAAGCGATTTGAACATCGATGCAAGCGTGGGATTATGCAACGGGCAGCCAGCGACAGCGAGACCTGCCGATCTGCAATTTTCATGGTTAAGCGTAAGGATGGACCTGATCGTGACGTCGTGGACTTACGAGCGTTAAACGATGTTACAGTTAAGGATCATTTCCCTCTACCTCTCATTGAGGAACTGCTTGATCGATTAAGTCAGGCTCGCTTCTTCATAAGCCTAGACCTGAAAGAAGCCTATTACAACATTCGCATGCATCGTGACAGTGTGAGGTACACTGGCACCATCACTCCCTTTGGCTTATTTGAGTGGTTGGTACTTGTTATGGGCATGTGCAACGCAGTTGCTACCTTCCACCGCATGATGGATGCCAGATTTCATCACCTCATCTATGACACGCGCACAGTTGCTTGCTACCTGGACGACCTGCTGATCTACGCGGACAGTTTCTAGGTCATGTTAGACACACTTGAAGAGGTGCTTCAGATTTGCGATCGGTACCGGTTCCGACTGAATATGCAAAAAAGCACCTGGTTTCAGACTCACCTTACATACCTGGGGCATGTAATTGGGGAGGGAAAGTTACGCCCGGATCCCCGCCTTATTGGGGCGGTGAGAGAATTTCCCCAACCCAGGACGCCAACGCAGTTGCGATCTTTCTTGGGGCTGGCAGGTTATTACAGCAAATTCATTTCTCGCTTCCAGGAAAAGGCGGCTCCGCTTTACGACCTAACTAGGACGACCGAACCTTTGGCCGCTCGTTGGGATGAGCAAGCAGAATCGTCGTTTGTTGAGTTGAAGTTAGCATTAACTTCGGAACCTGTTCTTAGGCTCTGGACTCCAGGATACCCAACTGAACTTCACACAGATGCATCTAATGTTGGCCTGGGAGCTGTGTTACTCCAACAACACAGCAGTGGTTGGCACCCAATGGCTTATTGGAGTAAGTCGCTCCAGGGTGCGCAGAAAAACTATACTACCACTGAAGTGGAAATGCTAGCTATTGTCCTAGCATTGCAAACATGGCGGCATTACTTGTTGGGTATCCCGATCGTTGTTCGCACCGACCATCAGGCACTGGTGCATTATCTGAACAAGCACCCAGCAAAGCTTCAGCAGCGCGAGTTATCGTGGTTACCCCGGCTCGCCGATTTCCAGCTCACCATAGTGTACAAGCCTGGAAAATTCAATTTGCCGCCCGATGCGCTGAGCCGCGGACGTTCTGCGCTTCACCTCACTGTGCTCGATTTATGTGCAGGGACAGGAACAGTAATCCGCAGCCTAGTCCATGCAGTACCAAACCATGTTCGCATCAATTATATTGCAGTTGAAAACAATGCAGATTGTTGCACTGTTATTCAGAGAATCTTCAGTTTAGTTCAGCGCGACCCTCCAGGTCTGTTTCTACGCAAGGACATATTCCGCCTGGGTCATGACGTTAAGGACCTGGTAAACAGGAAACTGCCTGCAGTGGACCTCATCATAGCGGGGGTGCCATGCCAACCTTTCAGTAGAGCGAATCCTGCTGGAAAAGGATTGCAGGATGACCGCTCGCTATTTCAAGTTGTGCATAAAGTACTTATGCACAGCCGAGCTACCTTTTATGCAGTTGAGTGCACTCCATTTGCCCAGCACTTGCAAAAAGATCTGGAAGTGGTGCAGCAATGGTTGGGGCAACCTATCCAGCATGACTTAAGTCAGTGGTCGGCACAGCAGCGTACGAGGCTGCTTTGGAGTAATCTCGACACTGAAAATATGAAGCCGCTGTCGAAGGAAATTGTCCAGCCGCTTACTTGGCAGGCCTGTCTTCAATCAGGTTGGACAGCGCCGTCCGAAAAAGCGCCCACGCTGATGGCCAACTGGGACAACACCCATAATGTCAGAAATGGTCAGTCTTTGATTCAACAACAGGATACCACTATCACCAGGCAGATGGCTCCCGAAGAACGAGAATTATTAGTTGGGTTCCAGCCAAGACACACAGCAGCTCCTGGGTTGGATAAATCCACCAGGAACCGTATGCTCGGCAACGCGTTCCCTGTCTCCTGGATAAACTCCATCATTCGTATCTGGATCAACACCGTCGACAACGATGATGTACAAGCAGCAGCATGCTATCCTCTTCCCTCACCCGGGGCACAGGATAGTTCTTCTTACCAAGCTGAGAATACTACTTTGCAACCTTTGCAATCAGTACTCACAGCGGTCGACATTGGTAAGATTAGCCAATTGGATGCCCTACTTGCGAAAGGGGCGTCGATGGACGCAGATTATCAGAAACTTCAGGAGACAGATACTCTGCAGATGCAGGATGGAATCATGTATAAGGTCAGCAAGGGGCAGAAAAGGTTGTATGTTCCTAACAACCGCACAGTTAAGAACCTCATCCTGATGACCACTCATGATTTGCCGTACGCAGGTCACCCAGGAGTTCATAAAACCACTGAACTGCTGACGCGGCAATATTACTGGCCTGGAATGCACGAGGACGTCAAATCATATTGCAGACAATGTTATGCTTGCCAACTGGGCAAAATCAGCCGGCAGCGCAGCAAAACTACTCTCCATCCTACAGACCATGGGTCATACCCGAATCGATGGGTGTGAAAGGGACTCTGGGTCCCAGGACCCCATACGAGGAGCCTCGGTCGCCCCTCCATCTTGGGTCACCCAACCAAGGGCCCCAGGATTCGGTTATACTAGCTTATGCGTGGGTGGTCCCTTCTGGCTTGATTGGAGACAGACAGTCCCCCCGGTCATTTTGGGTGAACCCCCGGTCCCTATACAGGGATCGGTCCCTACCTTGAAACACAGAAGGGTACTCGATCGACCCCAATCCCGAGGCTCTGCCCTGGAGGATCGGACGGCCAGAAGGGCTCCAGCAGCCCTTGCTCCCCAACAGAACGGATCTTCACCGTTGGGTTGCAGATCTTTGCGGAGCAGATCTCATGGTGGATAAGGCTTGGAAACACCACCCCTCTGTGAGAAGCCACCTAGGGCTTCCCACAGGATCTTGTAATTGAATTAGAACCTTCCTGATCTCAGCTCCAGGTGCGCTTTGGTTCTCCGCACCTCCCAACTCAACGTGGAACCTTCTCCACACGCAAAGTGCCAGAAACTTGGGCTGTTGTATGACCTGCTGTCGCTTCACAACCTGCCCCAAGCCATCCAACCACAAAAGGTGACACAGGACATTGCAATGGGATTGCCACCCAGTCACAATTACGATGCAGTTCTGGTTAGCGTAGACCGGTTTACCAAATACACCGTCTACATTCCTATCACCACCAGCATCATTGCGCCCGAATTAGCCTTTTAGTTTGAGCGTCACTGGGTCGCTAAACGCGGATGCCCCAGCATCTTGATCATGGACCGAGACACAAAATTCACCAGCGCGTACTAGCGCGATTTCATGGAGACGTTGGGGGTCACGGCCATGCTTACAACTGCTTACCATCAGCAGTCCGATGGTCAGACGGAACGTCAAATCGCAACGCTAGGAGACCAACTGCGGGTCGCGTTTATAGATACTTTCAGTGCTGATGACGATTGGTATCGATGCCTGCACATCGCAGAATTTGCGACCAACAACACTGTGCGAGCAACAACAGGGGTTACTCCGTTTCAGGCAGAGTTGGGTCGCCATCCAACCATGCCCTTCTATTTGCTGCCCAGACCCAGCAACCTTACAATCGACAAGCATGTAGCTGAATTGTGCAAATACAGCAGGACGATATATCGTCTTATGGCGATCAATCTCGCCAAGGCTGAGGAACGCATGCAGTATTTCAGTAACCGTACGCGAACCAGTAAAACATTTGCAAAGGGTGAAATTGCTAAGCTGCAGGGAGGACGTGCGACACGAAGTGATCAGCATAAATTACAGCCACGCTTCCGGGTTACCGAAATTGTCCGCTCCCTGGGCAAAAATAATTATGAGATCCGCTTACCGGAGGGCAGCAGCATACACCCCGTCGTGCATGCTGACAAACTTGAAAAGTTTTGGACAGCAAACCCTACAAAGTTTCCGTTGGCTCAGCAACCTGGACCCATGCTAGCAAGAGGACCATCAGAGCAAACCAGGGGCAGTCGCACAACTGTCGACCTGTCTAGCCCTGGAATCCCGTGCCAGACCGTATCAGTGTTCGACGCGATACTACTGCCAAAGAATTGGGGTGGGCATATGAAGACGATGCACTGATTAGCGACGTCGCTGTCTATGAAAGAGCGAATGGAATCCTGCCAGAGCTATCCTAAACCAAGGAAGGCTAGTACTGGCACAGTAGCGTCTTGGTCTGCCCCACCGCGCCCCAGTGACAGCCTGGAGTGGGAAAGCTCCAGGGCAGATCCATTGGACTCGTTGCTGGACCGTAGATCTCCACCCAGGGAATCTAGAGAGCGAGTTCGATCCGTTGGATCCAACAGCCCTGGAAAAGGGAAGACCCTTGCGGGGTTGGCTGAGAAGACTGGATTCTATGGGGAGTAGGGTTTCGGTATCCCCATTTTTTGAAACAGGGATGAGCGAAGGTCTTTCGCTTACCCCTGTTGAAAGGATCTGCTGTTTAACCGCAAGGTTAACAGGCAGCGTTGGAGGAGGACGGCCTTACATCGACGCGAGTAGGGGGCCTTCCATCACGTTCCTTGTCGAAGGGTCGGTCGAATAAAAGGGGTCCCACGGACGATTTCTTCACGTAAACGCACGATTGCGTCGAGGACATACCGATATCTTCGTTGTCGCCATCGGAACGTCTCCTGTGATCTTTGCTTCCTGGCTTGGGTCGAACCCAGCGAACGCGTATTTGCCCAAGTCCGAACGACCTGAGGAAAATCGGATGCAGGAAAAGCGACCATGGTAGGAATCACCAACCCTCGCACGCAAACCCAAGGGATCCGACAGGAGGCAGAACACTCGCGCGCATGTGTGGCCATCCCACCGTCGTCGATCGGGAAGGACAGACGATCCGATCGAGAAGGTCGCACCTGTGCAGGAAGAGGGGAAAAAGGAGAGAAGGAAAGGGAAGGATGGGTGGGCGTAGGATGCAAAGGAAGCGGATCGATCGATCAAAACCGAAACGATCGTCCGGTAGATGGCTTCGAAACAACGAACGTGAGATCTCTCCAACGAGCACCTTCTCCTGTGCTCGTTGGATGAGTCGCAAGGAGAACTCTGACGGCGTGAATTCCGACCCGGCTGCACCTGCCGCCGTCGATTCCTACTTGCAGCCGACTAGACCTCTAGACATGCACCGAAAAACCCACCATTCGAAACGAACATTGCGTCGCGCAATGACCTGCCTCAAAGCCGTGCGCCACGCAAATACTTTTCGATCACGCAGGGTTGTTTGTACACCCCCTCCGTGATCGAAAAGTAAGAATGTGCGACGAGAAATGCGCGCGGACGGCGGCCGAGCTGGAAAAGGGCGGGGTTTCGAGCCCCAACGCCACATGCGTTGCGGATGGAAGGAACACTGAGTTGGCATTTACCTCGCCTAATCAACACGATCGACAAGTTGAAAGGTGGCCTGCCTTCGGTGCGCGTCCGTTTGTCCTCGTCTCACAAGCCAGTTTCTCGTCGCCATGGGAGTGTCCAGTCAAAGGACCTGGGAGGGGGGCTGGGACAAGGATCTCCAAGGGACTAGGATCTCCTTGTACATGTGGGGGTAGGGTTGGGGAAACCGTTGCTGGCGACACAGAACCAACTGGTCGAACGTGCAGGCGAGGGTTCCCACCAGTGGTGCGCCCACATGGACGATGGCGCCACAGGCGAACGCTATACAGAGGGACCAAACGCAAACAAGAGGTGAGAGGCAAATGCGTGCGTGGAAGAGGAACACGAGGCCGCTGGACACGAGAAAAGAAGGGGAAGAACACAAGCGAAGCGGGAAAAAAAGACGCAGGACGAAATCATCGCTGACGAGATCGACCTTGCAACAGCAAAAAAGATGGACATAGCAAAGAAGTACACGTGGGAGATGATTCATTCATGTGTCTCTAGAGTTAGGTCTGTCTCTTGAAAACGACGGAGTTGCTGGCTTAGAGTTACCGGAAACTTTCTCTTTCGCCGTCCATCCGTATGGTGCTCTTTGGAAGTCTCTGGAAATGTTTCTTCTGGTGAATGGATCAGCTTTGACCTCCTGCTTGGCTTGACTTTCATAGGACTATGCATGGTAGGAAGAAGCGCATGAATAGTGCTCAACAAACCATCCAATAGTGGTTGGCAGTGCTTCAACTTGATCTCCTTTTCAAGAGTTGCTGAGAGTGACAATTGTTGCATGCCTTTACTATCTCGGGGCACCCATCGAGTCCCGATTTGAACCAGACCAACTAGGAGTATCCAAGTAGGATCACTAGAGACCACCCCCCTTTTTATGGACCTAAAGTGACCCCAAACAGGCACAGGACTGCCCCTTATCATGATAGGGCAAGGAAAGGTCGAAGATCATTCCGGGGCGAAGTAGAGATTCTGCCCCGGAATCAGGGTCCTCGGCACGCGCCTGTGGGGCGTAACCCCAGGGAAACAGGCTCCCCATCGGTGCGGTTCCTGCCTGGGGAGCAATTTTCACCTGACGACCCCTGACGTGACCAGGGTGCATGCGAGTGGGGCGCCAAGCTGTCGTGCCCATTCAAGGGGCAATACTTATGCTATCATTGCTTCGTAATACATGAGAATCACTTTGCTTTGAGAGAAAAAAGACGTCCACTCGTCGTTCCCTCAAGAGAAAAGGAGCGTAGCAACACCGTGTGGGATTGCGATTCGGACGTGAGCCTTTGCCTTGCTCACTCCAAGGACGCTTGCGCAATACAATGATTCCGCAAGCTTACTAGCACATGCTAGGGCTTCACTTCTAATGTTCTCCGTAAGTGGTGCTTCGTCCATTGGACCGACTGATATATATTTTTCTGTCCCCAAGAGTACACAACGCGTCAGTTGCAACTGTGAAGTGGACGAAGACTCGGCATTGTACAATCCTGTACGTATTTGCATGAATGTTGATGTTGCGTTGTCCGTAGCATGCAAGTGTACAAGGTCAGGATCATGCTCATGAAATACTCTGTGTTGCACCTGAGGGACCAAGTTTGCATTCTCTAGATGATTGGTAACTTGGGTACTCTGGGTTGTGCGGTCAGTCATCAATTCAAGGCAACCACAACAAGATA
Organism: Picocystis sp. ML; assembly: GCA_003665715.1. Classification (NCBI taxonomy): domain Eukaryota; kingdom Viridiplantae; phylum Chlorophyta; class Picocystophyceae; order Picocystales; family Picocystaceae; genus Picocystis; species Picocystis sp. ML. The sequence goes on from QYZS01000153.1 coordinate 39,190, forward strand.
CGCAGTCAGTATCAATAGTAAAGTGGTGATCATTGAGATCGATTGCGCCAAAATCAAGTTGTTCATGATGGAGGACAGCAAACACATGAACACATGGTATGGACGTCCTTGTGGAGGTATGACATGTACATTCCCACTTCATACCAGACTGGGAAATGTTGTATGTTCTGTTGCGTCCATGCACTTCCCACACAGACGGTTGGGTGTTAGAGGTGCGTGTAATTGTCAGGTTGAGCTTGAGCCCACTTTGCCAATTTGTATGTAAGGCCCACACAACTACATCGGGTCGCCTTGGTGCAAGCAAAAACGGAGGTGGCTCAATGCACTTCTCCACATAGACGGTCCTCCTATGGTTGCCTTGGACTGCATTTTCATGAACATAATCTTGCCACATCTTTTCCCCTACATTCCACAGCTTCATGGCCAACCTTGTCATTAGTTTATTCCTTTCCAAGCCAAATTGCTTCTTGAGCTTCCAGTTGAAGGACTCATAGAGGTTGTTGGTGTCGATGTTTTTTGTGTGTCCCCAACAACGTCTCAAGACTCTCTCAAAAGATGCCCATCGCTTCTGGTGTTTTTTTAAGTAACCTTGATAGTATTTTAGTGTAGGGTGCAATCCAAGATTCTTAGCTTGATGAATATACTTTTCTTCTGCTTCCAAGAAAGAACATTCATCCCTCGCATACACAAGCACTCTAAGTGATTCTTGGACAACTTTACGACGAGACTCGGATGAGAGCTTTGATGAAACTCTCTTTGAATGTTTCAATCATGCTTGCTCCACATGAAAGTGACACCATATGCAATTCGTAGTGGGGAAGTTTGCCTCAACTGCATTCACAAGCTCTAACGCGCAATCACTCACTATAGTTTGGGGCTTCCATTTTGGACAAGCCCATTTTGCCAATGCCAATGCTTCCGTGTGCGCAATGGTATCTTACAAATCGGTCACGTAGTAGAATACTGGGTGTCCCCTACCCATGTTCGTCTTGACCACAAGCACGGTGACAGAAAACCCATATATATTAAGTCGGTATGTTGAATCTATCCCTCCCCAACAACCATATTTCTCGAGCATGTATTTTCCCTCTTTAGTGAGCACAAGGAGTAGAAATCTTTGTCTCTTGGTCTTGGAATTTTCTAGCAAAGTGTACTTGTAAGGCTGAAGCGTAGCGCACACATATGGGGGGCACCGAAAACTCGTCCATCATACACCCATAGGGGTAGCCCCTCCTCATGCCCAGGCATGAAGGCCATGACCTTCCCTTCAACATCGTCACGAATCGCTTTGCTTGGTCTGAAGAAGATAGTAGCTTCGTTTTTACGCCATACCTCATCACTCCAAGCCTTCAAGTTTGTCTGATCGTTTCCCCTACGTCATGTCTTCAATGCTGCATTATGTTGGACATTTAATATTTGCTTCAATGTAGGCTTGAACCTTCGAACAGGCCCAAGCAATACTTCCTCATTATACTTTGTTGCAATTTCTTTTCCCTTTTGAGCGCATAGCCGTTGTAGGTCTTCAAGTTGCCCAGTTATATACCTATGTTCCAATATAAACTGAACGAGCTCCGGATGAAGCGGCCGGTAAGCCCCAGATAACGGTGAATTGCAATCATGGTTATGAACAAAGTACAATTTTGGATGGCCACGAACAATACCCTGACTTGTAATCTCATCATCTTCTACCTTTGCATTGCAAAAAGATTCACAATCGCACTTGATGGACTCTCTACCTCTACGCTTGCTACTCAAACGGCTCGGACTCCCACGAGCGTGACAAGCTAGCCTTACATACTTCATCTTCTTCGCCTTTGAAGAGAACTTGCTAGACCTTTGAATTGTGTACGAATGGTGGAAAGCTGGTCCTAGGTCATCGGTAAGAATGTCAAGAGTCAGTATTTTCGTTTGTGGGAGCAATGTGACTTTCCATTTCCCTCCTTCACAAACAATTTCAGAGTACGTGCAAGTCTTAAGCCTTTCAAGTGCAATTTGTCCAAATTTCGGATCCGGTTTGACATCATCGTGTGTGCTGGAACAACCTTGCAAAGTAGTTGTGAAGCATTGGTTGAGGAAAGCCTGATGCCGTTTCAAGAATCTTTCAATCTTTGATTTGTCCTTGCACTTTTTAACAAGCAAGTGGAAGTCCGACCATGAGCCAACACACAAGAGTTGATTGACACTGTTTCCTCTTACGGGGAAATCCACTTTAGGCAATGTGGGCAAAGATTTGTTGCCTTTCCCATTCACATACTTTGCTAGCTTCTTCCCTGCATCTCTCTTGGACTTCGTTGAGAAAAGCTCAGCAAGAATATCGAATGCACAGATGCACCCATTCAAGTGACGGAATGGAGTGCCCAAATCATGAAATGGAGTTCCCACGTGTACTTCTTTGCTATGTCCATCTTTTTTGCTGTTGCAAGGTCGATCTCGTCTACGATGATTACGTCTTGCGTCTTTTTTTCCCGCTTCGCTTGTGTTCTTCCCCTTCTTTTCTCGTGTCCAGCGGCCTCGTGTTCCTCTTCCACGCACGCATTTGCCTCTCACCTCTTGTTTGCGTTTGGTCCCTCTGTATAGCGTTCGCCTGTGGCGCCATCGTCCATGTGGGCGCACCACTGGTGGGAACCCTCGCCTGCACGTTCGTCCAGTTGGTTCTGTGTCGCCTGCAACGGTTTCCCCAACCCTACCCCCACATGTACAAGGAGTTCGGGGAGTTTCGTCACCCCACTTTCACCCGGTCCATCGAAAAAGTCACCCCGAAAGGGTGACGAAACTCCGGGATCGACTTCTCCTTTCGACCCAAAATCCCTTTGTTTCTCACTAAGGTTCGAAGGGATCCGGATATCGGGGTAGTTTTATCACCCTCGTGGGGTGACGAAATCCTCACAACGAACGGGACGTGCACGGCCACCATCACCAAGGAAGAGCGACCGAACGAGCAACTCTCTCGCGTGCCGACGGGGCGGACGACTACACCGGGGCAACAAATGGCGCATGCACCACGGATGGAAGAGGAAAGCGAGTGTGTGGATCCGATGCTCGATTGTTTGGGTGAAGAAAATGAGGTTTTTAATTTGGTGCAGGAGCTCCAAGGGAGCACGATGATGCGCACGAGAGACCGATACAAGTCATCAACCAGCATGTTCTTACTTCATTTGTACCATCGTAACCACCCGACTCTCAATCCTGGTTTCGCTCAAGAGATGAAGAAAGTGTTGGAGGGCCCGCGCCCTCGTGGAAGGTGCATGGACGGGACCTTGATACGGGATCTCCTCCCAGGGTATAGTCAATCGAGACCATTGGAACCTTTACTTTGGGAAAGAGTGACTCCTGAAGTTATCCTAGCACCAATTGCCAACCTACGAAGAGAGAATTCGAAAACGTCCGATAGCCAAATCAATGCATACAGGGCCGCCATCCACCTACTTTTCAAGGACTTTGAAATAACAAGTGTGTGGCAAACCACAGCACCAACGGTGAGCACAATCATCAATGGATGGAAAAAGCGGGTAGCAAGAAAGAGGAAGGAAGATGGAGTGGAAGTGGAGAGGGGAATGACCGCCCTACCATTCAAGCTCTATGCTCTTATTTGCAAACAACTTGCCCAACATGAACTCACAGGGCCATTTGCTTGGTGCTATGCAACTTTGCTTTGGAATCTTATGTGCCGTAGCGACAACATATCTTACATCAACTTGGGTCACATCAAGTGCAAAGATGACCATCTCTTGATGTACTTTGCGCATTCAAAGACCGATCAAGAGGGAAAGCTTGCTAAATATCCGAGGGCAGTATATGCGAACCCATTGGAACCGTGGATATGTCCAGTCACTGCCCTTGGCGTCTACTTGATTTGCATTTCCGCATGTGTGGGAGGGCCGTCGACGGGAGTTCCCTTGTTCCAAGGCAACCAAGAGGATTGTGCACGGTGCTTTAGAGCATGTTTGAGCTCAGAGGTGCCGCGACATACGCAAGTGCAGGGGGGACCGCATGCCCCTCGAGTTCCTCCATTTCCCTTCGTGCATGTTGGAGCCAGCCCGGTGTGGAGGACACGTATCGCCGATTTGATGCTGCGGGGGACGAGCACGTTGGTCGTGTTGTCACCGGGCCCTGGATGCATCACGAAAAATTGGCATTGTTACCCCCAACTTTCGTGCCCTCGGCAAGTGAAGAGCAAGAATTTATCATGGAATGCGCCCGTGAATGCATGGACGTGACGAAAGTCAACCTGGGGTTGCATGGACATGCCTCGCTAGTGTCATCTACCACCTTGAAACGTTGAAAAGCACCCTACCATCATGCCACGAACTGTGGTCCGATCGGGTCCTAAGCGATGCATCAAGATGTGCACGGCTCCAAGCATTTCTTTTTTGCGGCTACGAAGACGAAGCCATAGCCCAACAACACAATTTGTGCACAACGGGGGTCCCCCCTCATTGCTCTCTTCTCCATACTCTTCAACAAGTGAAGGGAGAAGTGGCCAAGCTCATTCCAAGTGTGGAAGAACAAACTGGGCGATTGCCGGTGATCCTTCAAACGGCCTTGGATGAGGCGGTTGAGGCTTGAAGAATCGAAGGAGCACCCATCACCACCGCCAACTTGGAGCGCACAATCATGAGGGTCCTTGACGGTACCGGCATTCAAGACATCCGAAGATTGCTCAATGAAGGTCAAAATGCATTACCAACAGAGGAGACTCATCAAGCGCAACTCCAAAACTTGTCTGATTTTGGGTTGTGTCCAATGGCACCACTGCCTTCCAACTTCATGGTGTCCAACATGACCATGAGGAAAGCATGGCAACATTGGACAAGTGGTGATGAAAGGACATGCCGTCGTCCGTGGCGTTCCATCCTGCCAGCTGAGATAACTGATCGGAAAGCCCGTGATGGCCTGAAGCGCTACAGAAAGATTATGCTTGCTGCACAGGATGCACTTCCACAAGGCGTGTGGAAGGAAACTGCCACCTTCCAAGATTACGATGCCATGTTCGATCGAGTCAAGGCAAACTTTGAGTTCACCAGCGGCACGAGTCTCAAACGCCAGCATGGTGAGCTAAGCTGGGACACTGTTCTTCGGCTCAAATACAAGCATTCTAGGGGCAACTGATTTGCAGCAGCACCCTTGTTGTAATGGAGTGTGTCCACCACCCGCCGCTCTATGAACATCCGTGTTGCATAAGGCAGTGGCCTCCTCCTCTGAACGAGGCCCGTCAGGGTCCGTATGGGACTAGACTTATGGGTCCGAACCACTAGGGCTACCCACCTAGTAAGGGATATGATACCCCATGGGAGTGCAACGGCCTTATCAATCCGGGATCAGAACCAGTTCTCCCCGAGGCGTATGGAAGCACGGTCACCTCGATCAGAACGGGTTTCCTGTAAGGGGAACCGGGGACTTTGATCGAGACAGACCGAAGGGAACCAACCGACCCCGTCCCAATCCACAATTGTGAGGGGTGGGCCCGAGGGGGCTGAACGATGCCGAACAAGTGACAGCTCATAGTCGCCCCGGGGCGAGCAAAATGGACGGTCAGGTGTGACTTAGAGGAGGACGAAGGCGGATAAGACACCCCCTTTGCTCCAATTCCAACCGCCAGTGAGAGGCGGTGAGAGAGGTAGACCTATCGTCCCTCTTTGCTTTGTGATAGAATTTGACTTTGCCAACCACCAGCGCGCCTCCTTCCGTCCTCTCTCGACGACTTGCTGAGGCCTACGCGCTTGCCCAACCATTAGGAGGTCGACCTCGCTAGGCACCACGCCTCGAGCCGGCTAGAAGGGGACTTTGTCCGCGAGTGCGAGGACCCTCGCCCAAGACCGGTACACCGGCTCCTTCCCGACACACGCTCTCCTCCAAGGCACGTGTGTGAGTGTCCAAAACTCACGGACGCTTTTGCAACAGTCTTTGTCGGGTCTGGAACGGTAGCTTTGAAGAAGTCTAGGTGTTCACTAATATAGGTGCTGGATATTGTAAATATACTTGATGTTTATGCTGTTCCACATTCTCAAGGTTAGAGGGAGTAATGCCCTGCTCGGGACTGCGGCCATTGTTTTCCTTCGGCACCAGAAACTCATCTAGTAGCTCACTAGTTTCATTGACCCACATGTAGGGTTCTGTAGTTGAAGTTGTCTTGACCCAATAACGAACAGGCTGTTGGGGGAAGAGTTGATAGTCTCTCAACAGATAGCGGTGTATGATTACTACGGGTTCCACGTTGGCATCCACGGGAAGGGAGGTGGATGCACCAATAGGTTCTTGTGAAGGAAAGAGCGTTAAATCTGAATCAAACCACGGTGCCAAACGGTCAGCATTGAAGCGGTCAGAATAGGGCGAATCAGGGGGCAGTTGTAGCCTGTAAGCCCCTTTTCCCAAGTCTTCACTAATGGTGAATGGACCGACGTACTATGGGTCCAGTTTGTGTTTATCAGTTGGCCCCTTCAGGCCATACTGGACTTTCACTTGATCACCAACCTTGAAAGAGCGAGTCGGTAATTGTGAACGCAGAGCCTGGAATTTCTCAGCTTGTTTATGCGAATGCTCCAGCATGGTTTTGTACAATTGTCGCTGCTTGTCTAGTAGGACAGTAACCCGTTGGTCTACTGTGGATATCATATCTGTGAGACTCTCTGTATTGTCCTGTAAGGTTAGGAACTGCAAGTGCCAGGGCAACCTTGAAGGGCATCCGAACAAAGCGACAAACGGCGCAACTTTTGTAACACCATGTACGCTCTCATTATAAGCATGGGCAGCTGCCTGTAAATAGTCATCCCAGTTTAAACGGTCATCGCACGTTAAGCGCAGCTGCTGTAAAAGAGTGCGGTGCTGTCGCTCTGCACCTCCTTGGGATTGTGAATGATACGGTGTTTCAGTGGAATGCTGAACTCCCATTGGAGCGCAGAATGCCTGGAAAAGGTCGCGATACGCTGGCCCATTGTTAGTGTGAATGCGCTGCGGCGTATGGAAGCGGTACACGAGCGCATCTAGCAAGCATTGCGCTTATCGGAAAGAACTCCAGGAAGTGTGTATAGCAATGTAGATCGCATACTTCGTAAACCGATCGACAACAGTAAGCACCCCATTATGCCCCTTGGCTGTAAGGGGCAGTCCTTCGACCACATCCATTACCACTGTGTGAAATGGATAGGGATAAAACTTAGTTTCGGCAAAGAGGGGCTGGTGCCTTGATGTTGTTCCTCGTTTTCGTAGCTGACAAGTTGGATTGCGCGCGACAAAGTGATTTATATGATGTTTTATTCGTTTCCAAGTGAAGTGGGGCTTGGCGTTTGCGAAAGTGCGCTCTGCACCGAAGTGTGCCTGGTCATGTACTAGGTGTAATAAGTCCTGACGTAAGGCGTCATCTGCGGGAACCAGTACCACAGCAGGGCCGTCGAAGACATCGATATGATTGGGAGGGCTGACTTCAAAAAGCAGTCCATTGGTAGCGCGCAAATGTGGGGGCGGCGATTGCAGCCATGCCTCATACTGAGGGTCAGATAGAGCGGCGGACCGTAGCCGCTGCACAAAAGAGGGACTGCCCGGATCGGCTAACGCGGACAGGATTCTGGACTGTTTGCCTTGAACACTCACAGCCTCGGTAAGACTGCGGCTAGCTAGCGGTCGAAGCGTCCCTGTGGGTGTTTTAAAGTAAAGGTCCAGAAGGTTGGCTATCCACGCTACGGGGAATGCATTGCCGCACAACCGATGTCGCATGCTTGTTGAGACATTCTCGGCAGCTGTGTCTCCAATTTCCATCCCAACCAAGCGCTCTTTTTCTGTAACTGTCAGCGCTCTTTCAGTTCCATCTGAGTTCCGTACCCATGTTGTCCGATTGCAGTCACTATGTGAGTTACTCGTTGCCATCAATGTGGGGCATTTAAGAACGGGCTGGTTCATTGCATCAGTAGGAACCGTAGCTCCATCGGTCAAACATTCTTGCCAGGTAAGGGGCAGACCGGGTACATGGCGTATACGTGAATTGGACGGAAGCGAAGTCCAGCAGTACCTGCTCCTTTTCTGGAGGCAGTATTGGGACATGTCGTGTAAGGCGGGCTCTCCAAACATTTCCGCAACCTGCTCAAAGTCTTTGTAAAGTTGGCCTGCAAAAGGAGTACATTCGATGATATAATCTGGTTGACCAAGTCGGTTCTAAAGGGTATGTACCGTTGTAAAAAGTTCTCTTTCATCCTGCAGCCCATAAGTGGGGTAGTCTGGCGAGGTATTGGCTTTGGAGAACGGCTGGCATGGTAACCCCACGATAAGCAGGTGGACAGGTGGTAGCTTTCTTAGATGCGCCAATACTCGCACATCATTGCCATAACGGAAGATATCAATGCGGTGAAAGAGTCCAGGTCGATATAGGTTCACCTCAGCAAATACCCTCTGTATTACGTTTCGGGCATGCTCTTCTATTTCGACTGCTATGTAATCAACTTGTATTGGGTAGCCAGTTGGTAGGAGATGCCACAGAGCTCGAAGGAATGTGCCCATACTTGCACATATGTACGAATCCCCATGTGTCCTATACATAGGACAATGAGGGTGTTATTGTCCTATATATAGGACAATCTTCCCAATGGGAACGTTTTCTCCAAATTGCCCAATTTAGATGGGAGAATTGATGCCTGGATACCCAAGACATGTTCCAATCATGGGACGGAATTCCGATGAGCAAGTTCAGTATTGGTTTTTGCGCGGTCGAACCACGAAGGAACCCCTACAGGTTTTCGGACGTGATCGCGCATGGCGCCGCGACGGAAGCAACGCCAGCAACGGCCGCCGAATCCGCTCATCGGAGCGCGCGTTCGCATTCCAGCAACCGAGTTTGGCTTCGAATGGGCCCGTGAAGCGCATGGGGAGGCGTGGAGCGACACGTGGTATGACGGCGTGGTGCTCCGCCTCATACGTTTACGTACAGGAGAGCAGGAGGCCATCGTTCGCTGCCACACGGCGGGCACCTCGGCGGAGGAATGGCCGGTCACCGAGGAAACGGTGAAGCGTTACAGGGTTGTCGAGCATTCACCGGAAGAAGAACCGCAGCGCGCGGCCACGGAGGAAGAAAGACCCACCGGAATGGATGCCGGTGATGATGACGACTTGGTACCTCCACCCACGGAGGTGCCACCGGAGGAGGCCTTCCTCGACGTCCAGGAGTGCGTAACGCTCCACGAGGAAGGCTTGGACCCGCTTGGAGATGGCGTGGACGCCAACGAAGTTGCTAGGAATACTTTGGGAGTGGTGTGGGGGGAGGAGGAGGCGCATGTGACGCTCGACTCACGTGCAGCCAATGGCGTGAGGGACATGTAGCAAGGCTATGGCTCGCCTTCGTCTTACATACCAGAGCCCTTTCGTGAGACGAAAGCATTGCAGTATTTCCTACGCTTCTTCCCGTACGAATTGTTGTCTGATTGGATTGCTGAGTTCACAAGGCGTGGTCAAAGCAAGTACATTTGACCAGGTGACACTTTCTTGTCTTACGACTGAGAGTGTACACCTAGTATGTTGTCGAGGGTGTTTGGGTGCCTCATGTACATGTTGTTGTACCCTGGACACAGCAAAAAGTCCTTCTGGCAGGTGATTGATGGGGAGAAGGCCCATTGGTGGTCCAGTTCAACCTGAACAAGTTACTCTCTAGGAGGGACTTTGACCGCATCTTGGAATTCTTGGCAGTTAGTGTGCCAAAATACATAGCGGAGCGAGGAGCAAGAGAGGATAGTCCTGAGCAAGCTACAGCTTGCAAAGGACCCAGAGGCACCCTCCATATACTACAGAGTGATCCTCATTGGGAACTGCGCAGGTTCTGGGATGCATGGAACGCACATGCATCCCGGCATTACACTCCAAGCTGGCTCGTGGTTGTAGATGAATCCATGTTGAAATGGATGGGCCGGTACATGCCCTCTAGGATGTTTCTGCGCAAGAAACCTGACCCGCTAGGCAGGGAGCTCAAAACTGTGTGTGATCGGCTGACGGGTGTCTGCTTTCGTATGGAACGAGTGGAGAATGCAGGCTTGATGAAGGAGAAAGAATTCTTTGCAGAATTTGGCACCACAACGTCAACCACCCTCAGACTGATGAAGCCGTTCTTTGGCAGTGGGCGTGTCTGCCTTGGTGACAGCTGGTTTGGGTCAGTCAAGACATGCTGTGCGCTGCTGGAGCGCGGTGTGTACTCTGTATTTGAATGTGAAAACAGCACACAGGGGTTATCCCAAGGCTGCACTTCAACGTCTCCTTTCGAGTGAGCCCAACCAACCTGGACATGACTGTTTGCATTCTAGGAGAAGTCTTTGTGCGCAGGACCCGCACCTTGATCAAGGCAACTGCCCATCGTGGGCCTGCTGGTGTACCACTCTGCTTGGTGTCTTCCTGCTTCACCACACAGCCAGCAGGCACCATGAAGTACATGATCAAGCATCCAACGGACACCACTCATCTGCTGGCAAAGCAAATCCCAGTAGATGAGACAACGCAGATGTACAGATCCAAGTACAGCATTGTGGACCAGCACAACCGTTTGCGAACAGGTAGCGTTGCGTTCCACGACGTGTGGAAAACGCACGACTTTCGAACTCGCGAGTTGAGTGAGCTGATTGGATTGGCGGAGGTGAACACCTTCCTGCTCATGCGTGCAAACGGAACAGGGCAGGTGCGACAGAAGCAATGCAGGATGCTCCTCGCAAAGGAGCTCCAGGAGAATCCGTGGATAATGGCAGAGTTGGAGACGGAGAGGCAGCAAGCTCTCCGTCTTCGTCCGTTGATCGCTGCGATGGGTGATTTGGGTGGAGGAAGTGGACACCGTCTGGTGGCACTGGAGGAAGTGATGAGGACGAGTGGCGAAGACACGCAAGTGAGGAAGGTGACGCAGCGACGCTGCGTCATGTGCGGTAGGAAAGCCTCGGCCGCATGCCAGGCATGTCACAAGCCAAGCGAAGGCATCGTTGGCTACCTCTGTGGGCCATACACGGGCCGTGATTGCGCTGCACTGCACAAGGCGGGAGTCCCCTCTAGGCGACGCCGGAGGGTGTCGGGGGCGGACGTGCACACACCTGCACCGGCCCGTTTGATGCGAGGTCGGCGGCGTAGCTCCACAGAGTAATAGATCGAAAAGTTGAGCTTCTAAGCTTTCAAATGAGCCGTGCCACGCGACGTGGAATTGCGCGATGCGTGCACACTGACCGCGCAAAGTTGGGCGCTATTGTCCTATGGGTCGACGAAAGGCCGGACGTACGGGGCGCTGGACGACGACACGGGGCGTCTCTCCGCTCATGCGCATGGACTTAGAACCTTCAAAGAGTTCTCTACACGTCCTAGGACGTGCGAAAGAAACGCGTATGGTTATGGTGGCGAACGCGCGCCAAACGTCATTGTCCCTGATTGTCCTTTATATAGGACAATGAGTTGGGGATTTACACACATAAGTTTCAAATCCGGATGATGGGAGGACCTGTGCTAGGGGGGTTGCGCGATAAGCAATCTGCAGTGATGTTTTGAGATCCAGGGCGGTACTCGACAGCGGAAGGTGCAAAGCATGCCAACTCCGCCATCCAGCGCTAATCCCGGGGACTGAGTTGTTCCGCGGACTTGCTTTGCAAGTACATGCTGGCTTTGTTGTCTGTAAAGACAGTGAATCTCTGTCCAAAGAGAAGGTGCCACCAATGCTGCAGAGCGTAGACGATAGCATAAGTCTCCTTCTCTGCTGGATGATAGTTCCTTTGTGCTGAATTGAACTTTTTAAAGTAATACTCAATTGGTTCCCAGGTGTTGGGGAGGTTTCTTGTAGTAGTACAGCCCCCATACCCAAATCCGAAGCGTCAGTCTCGACGCGTATAGGCCGGTCTTCATCAAACAACTGTAAAATAGGTCCAGTAGTGAGCATACGCACAAGGTGTTCAAAGGCCTGGTCATGTTGAGCCTTCCAGTAACGACAGAAGTCGTGGCGGTACTGTTTGCGAGTGAGCTCTGTAAGAGGTGAAGCAATCTCTGCATAATTGCGTACAAAGCGCCTGTAGAATTGACAAAGTCCCAGGAATGCTAAGTTTTGTTTGTGTGTGACAGGTTTAGGGAACTTTTGTATGCGCTCCACCAAATGGTCTGCACAACTGAGCTGGCCAGCATGTATGCGAAAAGCAACCCATTCCAGCGTTCGGTGGAAGAAGTGACATTTTGACTCTTTCAGTCGTATGTCGTTACGCTGGCATACCTCGAGGAAGTCTTCCAAATGTTCAAAGTGTTTCTCTTTATCTACAGAGTGTATCAATATGTCATCCATATAGACCTTTAAAAAGGGCAATGCCCCAAAAATTCGATTCATCATTCTCTGGAACATTGCAGGGGCATTGGCCAAACCCATTGGCATAACCCTCCATACATAGCTGCCGAAAGGAGTAGCAAGTGCTGTCTTGTCAACATCTTCTCCATTCATGGGAAGCTGGTGAAAGCCGTCTAGGGCGTCTACTGACGAGGAGATACTTGACCCTCTCAAATTCTGCAAGTGGTCATCTATTCGCGGCAACGGGTAGCGGTCCTTAATTGTGGCTGCATTTAGCATTCGATAGTCGAACACGACCCTCCACCCCCCATCCTTCTTTGGGATGAGAAGGACAGGTGCCCCCCAACTCGATCCCGCGCAGACATCCATTTTCCTAGCGTCCACGTGTTCGGTCAACAGTTCGGGTAGAGCATCCTGCTCTTGTGGGGACAACCGATAATAGTTGCGATGCACCGGCTGAGTACCAGTTTCCAGCTGAATCTTGAATGACTCACCGGGTACGCGTTCGCAAGGTAAGGTGGTACGCTTTTCAAAGCAGAGCGCGTACTTGCTGAGCAGCTTCTGCAGTCTCTCTTGTTCGTTGGGTGACAGCGTGCAGGCATCACTGAGCTTACTGCGGAAGGTCGAAGTTTCTAGTTCTTCAGATGTTAGCTCACAGGTGACATCAAGAGGTTGCACCATTAGTAATAAACATCCTTCTGTTTGCATGGCATCTTTGATTTCAGAGGGGGCACTATAAGGTCAAGTTTACGGGCTTTTATAAAGGCTGTGTCTCTCTGTACTTTATGAACTGTCCCATCGGGATGTTTAAGTTCCATGTACTGATGCTGCCAGTTTATGTGCAGCAAGAAGAGGTGGCAGAAGTCGACACCTAGTATGCATTCAAAGGTCTCAATGGGGGCCACACCAAAATAATGACTCACCTGAAAGGTATCGATTGTAATCTGTGCTTGAATAACTTGGGCCTGGTGCACTTCTGTCCCTACTGCTAGGCTGAAATCAAAGTATTGGCCAGTAGGCCTCCAATTCTGCTGTGTTGGGTCATGCTTCTTCAGTTTTTCAAAGTATGAATGCTTAAGAAGGAGTTGCTGGCAAGCGTGTCCACGTACGCCTGTGTGGACAGGTCAGTAGGACCTGTAGGTCCAATAGTACTGCTGGCTGTGAGGAACTGACAACGGGGCGAGGATTTGGCGACGCTCGTAAGGCTACCACTTGATCTGGGTATCGGTTGCTGAGAGTCAACGAATCAGACCTCGCGCCTGCGGGTGGCACCTCTCCTGGCTCCATCCCGAAGGCCTCTTCCGTCGGGAGGAGCCTGTTCAGTTTTTTGGCATCATTGGCTGGGTGTGACGGCAATGTTTTGCGTCATGCCCGTAGCGTCTACACTTGATGCACAAGGAATTACTCTGACAAAGTTTAAGTTGGTCTTGAGAAAGACTGGCTCCCAAAGGCAGACTTTTCATCTGTGTCTGCGCAACCACTATCCTTTTTTGAAGTTCCTCCGATAAATCTCTGAATCGCTTGGCGGCCCGTCCTTCGATCGATCGTACGTTGGGGCGGTAGCTCCCTTCCTTCTGAGGTAAGGCATGGACAGTGGCCACAGATTTGGCTTCATGACCATTTTGATTGAGCGGCCTGACGGTGCGTGAAACGCGCCGAGCATTCTCTCTGTCCTGGGCTTCCACTTTCAATGCGATGTCTGCTATGCCCCATGGGGACACATCTGGCTTGCGTTCCAAATCAACCATCAGTTGCATGTGTTGCTCCACCTTATTGCCACTGTCATATGGCAGTCCGATGCGTAACCTAGTGGCGATGTCATCCTCATCAACCCTTGGACAGGTGGGGTCATCACTCATATTTATCACAAAACTCAGAAGAAGGAGGCGGTTCAAGTAAGTGATCACATTCTCCTTGTTTTGACGTAAACGAGCCCGCTGAAATTCTTTCCAAGCATCAGGCCCTGGGTCTCTTCTTTGAAAGGTCTCCTTGAGTAGACTGAAGAGAGATGGTAAGTTTGGAACGCGCTCCCGATCAGCCATGATTATATTATCGACCATGATGCGGGCTGTGCCTGTCAAGGTCTGGAGAGCGAGTACTATCTGCTGAGTTGGATCGCTCGCGTAACCTTCAACCTAACAAGCAACCTCCCTATACCTGTGGGTGAGTGCATATGGGTCATCTATCACTTCCGTTCCGGAGAAGCTTTTTGGCTTGGACAATGCCACTCCTTGCAACCGGTGGGAGCCTTCCATAGATTGGTACATCTTGGTGAGTGAATGAAGTCCTTGTTGGCTCAATGGTTGCATAGCCAGGTGGGAAGCATTCCCAACTGCCTTCTCATTGGGTTCAACTGATGGTGGAGTAGGTCCATTGTCCTCGCGAGGGAAATCCTCCTCCCCGAGCGGTTCTTCTTCTTGCACTTGCGGGTCTTGAGCGGGGGTGTCGTTACGCAAACGATGTAGTTGACTTTCCAACTCCTCCATTTGTTGAGCAAGGGCGGAACGAGCTTGTTGCTCACGTTCCAACTCACCTCTCAACCGTTGCATTCGTGTGGCGGTACCGGAGAGGATTTCTTCCTCCGACTCGCTCATTGCCAAGCGAAGCTTCGACAATGTAGCATCCAAGTAGGGTCGCGGACAGGGGACACTTGTGCGACGAGCGAGTTGCGGCTCTCAACAGTCGTTGAGGTCCTGGAAGAGGCTGATGAGGCGAGGAGGTTGTCTCGTAGGACAAGTAGGAAAGTGAATTGCAAGGCAAAGAGAGGGACTAGAGGTCCGTCTCTCAAGACCACTCAGTGGCGGTTGAGATGAGGGCAAGTGGGGCACAAGGAGGGTCCACGTGCTGCTGACGGTCAAATCTGACCGTCCATGCAGCCAGTCGTGGGGCGTCCGTCAGCTGTCCGAGTCATCGACACCGTCCATCCTCCCCAGCCCTACCTTCTAGAAGTACACGGGGAAAGGGAATCCTTTCGACTCAACTCTACCGGTCAAGGGTTCCCTTCATCCCTTACTGAAACATGTCCATTGACCCGGGGCGTTCTGCATCTATTCCCGGGCTCTGTTGACCAACATTTAGTCCAGACCCGGATCTATGGTATAACGGTAGTAGGGGGCAGTAAGGCAATTACTGCCCTTTTAATCCCCAAAGTCTCGGGGTCTTCACGCAGGGTCTCATAGGGTCCCTGCTAGGCTACACCACAGGGGCCTTGGTCTACGGCGGAGGGGGCTTTGTGTGAAGTGAACACATTTTTAAGTTCATGTGACGATGGAAAATCGTGGGTTCATTTTGGTGGGTCGATACCGGCCACAAAAAAATCTGGACAAAGGAAGAAAGTCTTGTGTCGCAGAAGTGGCAACCGCCCCTCTCAAGTTCATATACGGCGAACAACAACTCAATGTAATGGTTGTCCCTATGGGTTGATCGTTGAGGAACGTGATCGCAAATGGTATTTGAAACGTTTTATATCCCTAGTTCATAACCATGAATTGTTCAAGGAGGATCATGCAGGTGAATTGCGGGTAATACCCGCGGAACGGACCATTCCCAATGAAGTATTCGAGTCTGGGCAATCGTTGTTACGATCGGGTATGCGGATGCGAGATATACATGTCAGCTTACAACAAATGATGAAAGACAAAGGAGAAATACCAATGTGGACATACAAGGATGTTTGCAACAAGCTGGCACCTTCTTTGGGGGAAAAAGCAAGAGATTGTACTGACTTCCTGAATCTACTTCGCAACCGTCATGATAGCAAGTCTTGGAATATTCATTGCGATAATGAATATTGTCAAGGGCATTCTTCACCCTCGAGGAAGGTAAAGAGGCGTGGATCGAAGCCTCGAGTTCGCGAGTTCTTCTTAATGATACTAGGCATGCCACAAACAGACATGGGATGAAGCTTGGGTGTTTTTGTACAACTAATGCAAATGGGATGACGGGCATTGTTGCTTGCTCTTTGCTCGTGCAAGAGACCATTGAAGATTTGAGTGGGTTTTCAAATCCCTCGAGGACGCTTCAAATGGTCATGCACCCCGTGTGGTGTTGACAGATGGTGACCAAGAGATGGCATATGCATTGAAGAGTACATGGCCGGAAGTAACTCATTTGCTACGCCTATGGCACTTTGCACAAAACGTGGTGAAGAACTTGAAGCCGATTCTTCGGAATTCATGGTCCACATTTCGCAAGTTGTTCTGGGAGATAGCAATGGACTCGGATGCCCGTTCAATCGAGTCATTTGAGAGAGATTTTGAACAACTCAAGGAACTTGTTTTGAAGGCTCTAGCGGAGAGGGCCAACAAGGGTGGAAAAAGTGCCAAAGGTACATCTTTCGAAGATCACAATGATTGGAAAACGTCCCAAGTAGAGGCCCCACTCGATGAAGGGACATACCAAGCAGACGGCAAATCAATGGGCTCTTCAACTATGCCTTCTAAAAAGTGGACGACGACACAAAAAGCAACAAGGTACTTAGATATGATGTATGCAAAAAGGAGACAATGGGCTAGTAGATGGACTTGGCAACATTTCACTCAAGGGGCTCATTCCACTCAACGGTCAGAATCTATACACGCTGCCATCAAGGGATTTCTTTCCTCTCGAAGTTCGTTAACTCACTTGTTGAACAAGATGTCAGAATACGCCAATGAGAAAATGAGTGAAAATTATATGCGTGTTCTACATGGGAGACTATTTCAAGCTAGCCAGATTTTGCATTCACCTCTTCTTGATAGTGCGGCTGATTTCATTACACCATTTGCATGGCGTCATTTGAGCGGGCAACTAAACCAAGCACAATATTACCTTGTTAGTAAAGAAGGTGGGATGGCAAGTGAACAATATCATGTTCAAAGAATTCGTACAAATTTAACTCAGAATGAGCCAAACAGTGTCCGAATGGAGGGTGCTAGTGAAGCTACCGAGCAAACCATTGAAACTACCAATTCTTTGAATGCGGAGCTAGGAATATCAACAAGATTGGACAACCGCTCGATTTCTCTTGGCAAATGTTCATGCCAATATAGCTTAAACATGGGCTTGCCTTGTAGGCATATGTTGGCTCTCTATATCCACAAGCAAATCTTCCCATTCAAAGGTGATGAATTCAATGACAATTGGAAACTTGAATGCACCCAACGAACAGTGAATGCATATAAAGACTTTTACTCAACAAGCAATGCTCCAAATGTTGTGTTATTGGCCACTAGAGAGAAAGAATTGCAAACAAAAGAACAAGTTTATGTAGCAATCCAACAAAAGGCCAAATATGTATGTGAGTAGGCATCATGTGTGAATGATGCAAGCACTACCGATATCGTACTAAGGGAACTTGACAAACTTGCCGGAACTGAAAGGGATTCTGGGTCCCAGGCCCCCCTACGAGGAGCCTCGGTCGCCCCTCCATCTTGGGTCACCCAACCAAGGGCCCCAGGATTCGGTTATACTAGCTTATGCGTGGGTGGTCCCTTCTGGCTTGATTGGAGACAAACAGTCCCCCCGGTCATTTTGGGTGAACCCCGGTCCCTATACAGAGATCGGTCCCTACCTTGAGGCCCCAACACAGAAGGGTACTCGATCGAGGGTTCCCCAATCCCGAGGCTTTGCCCTGGAGGATCGGACGGCCAGAAGGGCTCCAGCAGCCCTTGCTCCCCGACAGAACGGATCTTCACCGTTGGGTTGGGCACCAGACCCACCAAGAGATCTTTGCGGAGCAGATCTCATGGTGGATAAGGCCTGGAAACACCACCCCCCTGCGAGAAGCCACCTAGGGCTTCCCACAGGATCTCGTAATAGAATTAGAACCTTCTTGATCTCAGCTCCAGGTGCGCATTGGTTCTCCGCACCTCCCAACTCAACGTGGAACCTTCTCCACACGCAAAGTGCCAGAAACTTGGGCTCTTGTACGACCTGCGGTCGCTTCACAACCTGCCCCAAGCCATCCAACCACAACAGAGTTTACGAGTCCATCAGGCGTGATGGAAGAAGATTCGGTTATGGCTGCTACCACCGTAGCACGCCTTGAAGAAAGGATAATAGAGCTGGAAAGGGACTTGGCCAGGTCGCTGGCCACTTCCGAAGACATCTAGGAAGAGAGGGATCGAGAAAAGGTCATAGCCTTCCAGGGATACCTCAAGGGCTCTGAGCCAAAGGCACCGCTCCCTGGTGACCTGCTTCACCCGTGTCATCAGCCCTCGGTGTGCGATATCTGTTACTGCTATGGCCACAGCGGCAGCGGCTGTCAAGCTAGTGCCGTATTCAGTTCAAAAAACTGAACCCGCTCCAGCGGTCGATGGGGATTGACCGCATGGAGCCGGGAGCGTCAGCGAACGCTCCCCCTAACCTGGACATGCCCCCCTTGAAGGAACCAGGACTCAAGCATAATGATTTGCAGATGTTGCAGGTGCAGGCCGTCCAGAATCGCAGACCTGGACAGGTGCTGCCATTCCGTGCAACAGATAACTTGGCTCCAAGGAAGGAGTTTCTCACCTCTCAATGCTCGTTTGGTCGCAGACCAACGAAGGTGAACCGTCAAGCATGTCTGGACACACTGTCCAGCTTCTCCTTTGTAACTCCGCAGTTGTTACAAAGGACAAAACCGGCTGATGCACAAAACATCACCTGGAAAACAACGAAGAGCGAACAGCAGTTGTCGCCCTGCGACTCTCGCTGGATCGAGAAACTGGCATACTATGCCCCATTCAACGTCGAATTCCGCCCTGGAAGTCAGAATGTGGCCGCAGATTACTTCTCACGCCACCCGGTGGATGGTTCAGCCAAACCGCTCAAGACGATTACTGTCCTGGACCTCTGTGCAGGAATGGGTACCACCTTTCGTGCCCTCTAACAAGCCATCCCAGAAACTGCAGAGTTGTCCATCAACTACATTGCAGTGGAGCAGGACCCCGATTGCGCAGCAATCGTACAGCGAGTGTTCAATTCTGTTCACCTCTCAAGACCTGGCCTGTTCATACGCGAAGACATCTTTCGCTATGGCAGCGATGTGCGCACCCTAGCGCATCGTCGCTTGCTGCCACCGGTGGACCTATTGATCGCTGGCGTGCCGTGCCAGCCCTTTTCGCGCGCCAACACATCAGAAAGAGACCCCCTCTGGGGCTGCGCGATGTGCGTGAACTGTTCACAGCGGTGCGAGACATTCGCAACCGCCTGGTAGGCGGACACTCCTACATCATAGAGTGTACCCCGTTCGCTCCACATCTGCAGGATGACCTGGAGCGCATCAAAGAATGGTTTGGAGAGCCACAAGAACACAACATGGCTCACTTTTCTGCCCAGCAGCGCACTCGCTTATGCTGGACAGATCTGCCTCCACCCAAACCACAGGAACATCTATCGTCAGGGTTGCCCCTGACCTGGCAAGACTGCTTGGAACCTGGGGCGACTCCCCCGTTGGATAACCAGGGCCTGCCCCGCCTGAAATGCCCCACTCTGATGGCATCGCCGGGCAGTCACAGTGACCGCTCGCGTTCCACCTGGGTCATGGGACAAAACCAAACCCTGCGCGAATTGACAATAGAGGAACGCGAACGCTTGGTGGGCATGCAGCCCAATGACACAGCAGGGTACAAGATTACCCCTGCTGTTCGCAGAAGAATGTGTGGAAACGCCTTTCCCGTAGGTTGGCTGTCCGTGTTAGTAGCAGATTGGTACCACTCGTGGATTCGTAAACTGCTCGGTACCCAGAGTGACATCACTATGAGTGGTTAGGTAACGGCTGCTCCACGACACTCCCCTCCTAGCGACAATGGATCGGCAGTACACCTATCAGGTGTACCTGTACTGTCACGCATTCGTACTGCGATTCAGAAGGACCAGGAATACTTGACCTACCTGTACCCCCCACCTGATGGATATACATGTAGGAATAGTCTGTTGTTTCAAGACAATGCATCTGCAGAATTTGGACGCTACGCAGGTCCAGCAGTTCTGCGCGTCCCTCAAGACAATGCGCTACGCTAGGATCTGCTTCACCTGGTGCACGATCGCATCCACTTTGGAGCCCATCGTACGTTCGAGTCAGCTCGTCGACACTTTATCTAGCCTGGCATGAAGACACACATCAAGCAAGTTGTGGCACGGTGCCCTACCTGCCAGAGAATGAAGCCAGCAAACAAGATCGCCGCTCGGCCTCATCTTCCAGAGATGAGGTTCTACCCTCATCCATTTCATACTATAGTGGTGGATGTGGTTGAAGGTTTGCCACTCACTCCTAATCACCAGAATGCAGTGATCACCGTAGTCGACCGCCTTACGAAGTTTGCTGTGTACATTCCCATGCACACAACCTAGTCCGCAACGAAACAAGCCCGTGCGCTGCTGGATTGTGTGGTGTACAGGTATCATACCCCATCCATCATTCATACAGATAATGGGCCTGCGTATCGCAAACTGTTCGGCGCGTAGTGTACAGCCTTGGGTGCCAGCCACAAGACCGGTACCCCCGTACCATTCGCAGTCGCAGGGACCAGTGGAACGCTAGCATCGCACGCTTCTGCAGACGCTGCGCACATCGTCCGAACGCCCCGACAATTGGGATCACTACCTTCAAGCTGAAGCGCACGCATACAACGATAGCGTGCACCCGTTCCTGCAACGCAGCCCCTTTGAGATGTTATATGGCTGTGCATCTCGCTTGCCGTGGCATCTGCAGAGCAGAACAGCAGACCTGCTAACAAGGCAACTGCTGACTACACCCAACAAGATGGTCACTGGTTTGCTAGACGAGCAGCGCAGAGTGTACAATGATGTACGGGACCTGCTAGTGAAACGCGCACGCGAACAGGCAACCATGACACAGGACCTCCCCAACAGGACATTCAAGTCAGGGGATATGGTCAAGCTCCAGTATGGACCAAAAAGCACACGGGATCGCCCAAAGCTGGACCCATACTGGGAAGGGCCCTACTGCATTGACAGAGCATTGGGTCAGGATGCCTATAGCCGGAAGCTGCCCCCCAGTACTCGCTTCCAGAATCGATTCCACGTGGATCGTCTCAGACCGTGGATTGAATCAGATCTGACACTGTTCCCAATGGATCGCGCTGCGCAGCCATTGGACCAGCTTCCCACCTAAGTGCAGGAACTCGGCGGGACGCAATTACAGATTGCGCAATATCTGGTGCGCGACTTTGTGGATTTTCCAGCAGGTGCAGTAAAGTACTGGGCTCGCTCGCACGATGGCCAGACTTCCTGGGTCAGCGAGAGCGCACAGAATCTGGATGAAATATTGGACCTGGAGGAAACGAATGGATGCCTGCCCGAGCGCGGCATCGGCAAGCGCAACCTGGACGCCGTCCGGCAACACAAAGAAGACATCTACATGCAGACCCCCAATCCTATTCTGCAGAATACATGGACCTGGTCATCTCTGCCGTACAGCACTCGACAGCGGCAGCAGTGGAAGCCTCCTTCTAGGCTGGCTGGACAAGTAGTGATGGAGGCCTTCGAGATTGACCAGGGCGTGCAGTTCTATCAAGGTCTCGTACAGACCGATGGACGCACGGTGGTATGGACTGATGGGTTCAAGACCAAACTCAAGACATCAGAGCTCCAGGCTCTTTTGTACAACCCTGTAGCAGTAGTTTACAGTTGAACTTTTTCCTGCTGCGCAGGGAACCGGGAGACTGAAAGGGACTCTGGGTCCCAGGACCCCATACGAGGAGCCTCGGTCGCCCCTCCATCTTGGGTCACCCAACCAAGGGCCCCTGGATCCGGTTATACTAGCTTATGCGTGGGTGGTCCCTTCTGGCTTGATTGGAGACAAACAGTCCCCCCGGTCATTTTGGGTGAACCCCCGGTCCACCCCACCGCCACTTTTTCTTCATAGGGAGAGAGGGGGTGTCGCTGTGGGATCCGTGGAGCCTCGGGAGGACCTCTCCGGACGTTGCTGCCCCAATCGAAGTTGTAGAGCACTCCGTGTTGAGGGGTTTGGATCGATGGACCCCGACCTGGTTCGGCCCGTGCAAGAGCAGGGAGGCCCGTGCACGTCCCAGGGTCTTTCGGGGCTGGATCCTGCCTCGTTTCCCCTGGCGGGTGCTCCTTCCTTTCGACGCGCGTATCTCTTCGAATATGGGTTCAAATCGAGCGAACGATAGCTCGTTGGATAGGTCTCGGCGCGTTCTTTCGAACGGTGCTCTCAAAACGGCCAAATTCTGCCTGGCGCGATTTCTAGAGGTGAATATCCACCACCAGGTGGTGGGGACCCCAAACGGCACCGCTGCTGCGCACCTTCCCAACGGCAGCCGAGCGCCCACGGGGAACCGGACCGCCAAACCCGGGAAAGGGAAAGACAGAAAGATAGGACACCTTCACGAGAAAAACGAGATCGAGAGTCGATGCTCCTGGTGCCATGAAGCGCATGTTCAACCGCCTGGCCAAAACGCCCAAAAAAGGGTGAATTTGGTGAACTCCCCGAGCCAGCCGCACCGAGTTCACCCAGAAGACAAACGATCCAGGACTAACCAAGCTCAGATTCGGATTCTGCTCGTCGAATCACCTGGAAACACCACAAAAAAGAACGGGGAACAGGCCTGATGTGAAGAAAAAGCCCGAGGACTCACGCTTCCCCAAAGTGGCGGTGGGGTGGGTACGTGGGGGGCGTTTCGGGATCTGCTGGATTGGGGGGGGCGTGGCGCCCGAAGTACGAGGTATTTGGTCCTGAAATTCAAACCGTACATGATCCATGGGGCGTACAGCTCACCTACCAAATCTCGTTGTCCTACCATCACTCTGTGAGTGGCAGTGCCCCCGAGGGTCACCGCTGGTAGGTATGACAGGACTGGAGGGGGGGTACTTTAAGCCCCCCTCCCCAGGCACACAGGGGCAACGAGGGGAAGCTATGGGGTGGAATCGAAAGAGGAAAGACCAAATTCAGCACCGACAGGATTTCAAGGCAAAACGCTTCGTGATGGGGAAGAAGCGCACAAAAAAGCCATCTCCAGGCCTCATGGAGGAAGCGGCCATCCAGGCCACCAAAGCGGCGTACAAGGTGCTGAGTGGGAATCTCTCCGCCACGTCCAAGGTTATGAAGCGGAGTTGGGTGACAGTGAAATCTTGGGTGAAGGATCGTAAGCCCAAAGCTCCTTCCTCTTCAAAACGTCGTTCCCTCTCTTATGCCCGTGGTCATGGCAAGTGGTTGTGCAACTTGCTCAAGTCTCGTGCACTTGAAGGCCAGGCCATGGGGACAAGGGATGTCATGAACGAGTGGGAAGCACGGTACGGACGGAGAGTACCCTTGAGGACCTTGCAACGGCTGTTGAAGGATTTGGGGGTGAAGACCAAGGTCCAAAAAAAGGTGATGAAGTTGCAGGCCTCACACAAGGCCAATAGAGTGAAGTTTGCGGAACGGCACTTGGGGGATGATTTTGGGCGGGTTCTTTTCACGGATGCCCACCAAATTTACCTGGGAACCACCAAGCACAAAGGCTCCAAACGAACCCTAGTCCCTCCTGGTACCACACCCCTCGTGGAGTACAACAAGGCCCCCCCACGAATCAAAGTGTATGGTGGGGTGTGTGCTCGTGGACTCACAGGCCTGATGACAGTCACGGGGACCACAGGGCAGCCTTGTGCCTTCAAGGATGGACAAGGGAAGGTGTCCAAGGGTGTAGGACAGCAGGAGTATGCAGAAAAAGTCCTCCCTTGGCTGATGAAGGAGGGCACCAGGTTGTACAAGAAGGCCCCTTGGACCTTTCAACAGGATGGGGATGGGGCCCATCGATCGAAGGCCACCATTCTCAAGTTGGTGGAGCTCTCCACTCAAGCTCACGTGGATCTCATGTTGGATTGGCCCTCTCTGAGCCCTGATCTCAGTCCCATTGAAAACGTGTGGTCTTGCTTGGACAGGAGGGTGGAAGCCATGAGACCCACCACCTTGGAAGAGCTCAAAACCTGCACCTTTCGTGCATGGAAGGAGCTCTCCAAAGAGGGGCTAGGTTCCAAGCTCCTCAAAACCATGCCCAAGAGGCTTGAAGAGGTCATCCTCAACCGTGGTGGCTTCACCAAGTATTGACTGCCTCCCATGAGAAAATGGCTTATCTTGTAATTTGACTTGAAAGTTTCTGTCAGTTTTTCCTTCCGTTTCTCGCTCAAAAAATGGCACCCCCATGGACTCGTGTGTTGGGCTCCTACGGACGTGTGGCAGCTCCACGCAGATCAAATCAACTAATGGAGCCCCTGTGAACGCTTGCATGCAACTGAAACGGCTGGGGAAGGCCAGCCTGGGGCTCGGCCCCGTTGATGGGACTCATGGGACCTCTCAACACACACCCCCAGGCTTCCCTCCCCAGGCTCTCGGGGAGCCGTGTGGGGGCGGACCGTAACCAAACTCGGTGAGCACCACCTCTGACATGTGATTCAACTACCCTCCAGTTTTTGTGGCCCCAAACGTCGTGGTTCGTACGGTATGCCTATAAGCCTCTCCCTGGAGGACAGGCCTGAATCACTGAGTTTCGGCCTGTTTTCAGCACCAAACCGTGGTCGCCCTTTCTCAGCCACCACATTGTTTGAAGAGATACTCATCCATCACTGGCTTCCTCCCGCCCACGTGATGGGTCACCCGGATTTTCGTAGCCATCCAAGGCGCAGTGCATCCACGGTGGCCTCGGCAGCAAGCCCTTACCCACCCCACCGCCACTTTTTCTTCATAGGGAGAGAGGGGGTGTCGCTGTAGGATCCGTGGAGCCTCCGGAGGACCTCTCCGGACGTTGCTGCCCCAATCGAAGTTGTAGAGCACTCCGTGTTGAGGGGTTTGGATCGATGGACCCCGACCTGGTTCGGCCCGTGCAAGAGCAGGGAGGCCCGTGCACGTCCCAGGGTCTTTCGGGGCTGGATCCTGCCTCGTTTCCCCTGGCGGGTGCTCCTTCCTTTCGACGCGCGTATCTCTTCGAATATGGGTTCAAATCGAGCGAACGATAGCTCGTTGGATAGGTCTCGGCGCGTTCTTTCGAACGGTGCTCTCAAAACGGCCAAATTCTGCCTGGCGCGATTTCTAGAGGTGAATATCCACCACCAGGTGGTGGGGACCCCAAACGGCACCGCTGCTGCGCACCTTCCCAACGGCAGCCGAGCGCCCACGGGAACCGGACCGCCAAACCCGGGAAAGGGAAAGACAGAAAGATAGGACACCTTCACGAGAAAAACGAGATCGAGAGTCGATGCTCCTGGTGCCATGAAGCGCATGTTCAACCGCCTGGCCAAAACGCCCAAAAAGGGTGAATTTGGTGAACTCCCCGAGCCAGCCGCACCGAGTTCACCCAGAAGACAAACGATCCAGGACTAACCAAGCTCAGATTCGGATTCTGCTCGTCGAATCACCTGGAAACACCACAAAAAGAACGGGGAACAGGCCTGATGTGAAGAAAAAGCCCGAGGACTCACGCTTCCCCAAAGTGGCGGTGGGGTGGTCCCTATACAGAGATCGGTCCCTACCTTGAGGCCCCAACACAGAAGGGTACTCGATCGAGGGTTCCCCAATCCCGAGGCTTTGCCCTGGAGGATCGGACGGCCAGAAGGGCTCCAGCAGCCCTTGCTCCCCGACAGAATGGAACTCCACCGTTGGGTTGGGCACCAAACCAACCAAGAGATCTTTGCTGAACAGATCGCGTGGTGGATAAGGCCTGGAAACACCACCCCCCTGTGAGAAGCCACCTAGGGCTTCCCACAGGATCTTGTAATTGAATTAGAACCTTCCTGATCTCAGCTCCAGGTGCGCTTTGGTTCTCCGCACCTCCCAACTCAACGTGGAACCTTCTCCACACGCAAAGTGCCAGAAACTTGGGCTCTTGTACGACCTGCGGTCGCTTCACAACCTACCCCAAGCCATCCAACCACAACATCATCGATTCTTTCCAGGTGCGCCATCGTTTTGGGGCGGCGACCATCGAGACCTTCAACGGCATTCTTGGAGTAGATTTCTGCCGTCGGTTCTTTCTCAACTTGAATTGGTAGCAATAGTACATGAAGCTAAAGTACCCTGATGGAGCGGTGCACAAGGTACAGGGCGATACAGCCTTTATCAAATCCAGGAAATTGGACTTGATTGTACCGCCTACAGAAATTGAGGAGGCCATGTCCATAAAGGACTGTCTGTTCCTCATGGTACTTCCTAACGATATCACCTAGGAACTGACCTCTGAGGAATCAGACACTTCGTCATTCCGCAGTCGTGTAAACGACGAATACTCTCTGTTGCCAACCCAGCAGTAGCGACTGGACAATATCGTGCAGAATTATAGTGCTTGCTTCGAGAAGCGTACATCGCTTCCTTCCGAACGATTTTTCAGCGAGTCATTCAAGATCCAGTTGGAATCGGGGGGCCCAACTTGTTAATCGAACTTTTTCCGATTGTCGCCCCAGCAACAGGAGGCCTTAAAAGAACTCCTCGCGGAATATGTAGATGCTAGGAAAACGGATATATGAGCAAGTTCGAGCTGGGGAGCAGCATTCCTGCTCCATCCAAAAAAGGATGGGGGTTGGAGAGTCTTTTTTGACTACCGCATGCTCAATGCGGCTACCGTGAACGACCGGTACCCCCTCCCGCGCATCAGCGATCACCTGCAAAATTTAAGAGGATCAACCACCATCTCATCAGTGGACGCCCTCGACGGCTTCCCTCAGATCCCTACTGATGCTAAAGATGTGGACAATACCGCAGTGGTCACTCCCTTTGGCAACTATGTTTGGTGAGTCATGCCTATGGGCCTCGCCAATGCACCCGCAATGTTTCAACGAATGATGAACCGCATATTCCGTGCTCTGCCCTTCCTCAAACTTTACATGGACGATGTATTAGTGCACTCCACAAGAGTGGAACAACACGTTGGACACTTGGAAGAAGTCGTGGAAGCCTGCATACAAAACAATATTCGATTGAAATGTTCAAAATGCTACTTCTGTCACCAAACCCTGGAATGGGTGGGCTTCCATATAGACGCCGGCTAGTTGAGCTGTGCTGACCACTTGGTCGAGCGCATGGAGAAGTTTCTTAAACCAACAACTCACAAGCACAACTTGGCCTTTCTGGGACTCAGCCAGTTCCACATATGTTTCGTGCGCAATGACGCAAAAATTGCTACACCCCTCAGTGAGCTTACTAGCCGACAATATCGTCACGATTTTGTCCGCTACTGGAAAGCGCAACGTGACCAGGCTTTAGACTACCTAAGACATATGCCCACTTCTGAACCAGTATTATAGCTACTCGACAAGGACCGCCCAATTCGAGTCGAAATAGATAATTCAAATTTTGGTATGGGGCAGTCCTATTACAAGAAAGTGCTCCGGGCACATGGCAGCCGGTTGGGTATTACTCCAAGAAACTCAACTCTGCCCGGAGAAACTACCACCCAACAGAGAAAGAAACATGCGCCATAGTCTGTGCCCTACAACATTGGAGACACCTCCTCTTTGGATAGCACTTCAGTCTCCTAACCGACAACAAAGCCAGCCTGTATTTGGAGACCAATTCTGCAAAACAACTGAGCCCCCAAGATTAGCGATGGGCATCAAAGCTAGCGTACTTTGCTCGTTTTGCTGTTGAGTACCAATCCGTAGTGCAAAACCTGACTCTTAACTACTTATCACGAAACTTACCAGAATCAGGATCCCCCGTCGTCACCATTCTGGACCTATGTGCTGGGCAGGCACAGTTCTTCAAGCTTTATGGCACCTTATACCCCCGGTTACCCAGTCCGCATCGATTAAATTGCTGTTTAATTAGAAGAATATGCCTGAAAGGTGCTTCAGCGAGTATTGGCTGATGTGAGCTTAGATCGACCTGGACTCTTTGTCCGCCTTGACATCTTCAGGTATGGTAACGAATTGAGTGCGCTAACACATCGGCGTAAGTTGCCTTTTGTCAACTTACTTATAGCTGGGTACCATGCCAGCCCTTTTCAAGGGCCAATACCTCGCAAACCCATCCTAGTTATGGCCTACGCGACGAGAAAGACCTGTTTACCGCGGTGCATTCCATTTATAAACGGCAAGGTGAACCTGACTACATCACAGAGTGCAAACCTTTTGCTTCGCACTTAGAGGAAGTCTTTCAAGTTATCTCAGAGCTATTAGGAGAACCACTCTTGCATGACATGTTGCTCTATTGTCCGAAGCGACGGTCACGGTACTGCTAGACTTCCTTGCCAGCCAGTTTGCATGTATGGCACGTGCCAGGATTGCCACTTACTTGGGAGGAACGTCTTCACGAGGGAGCAACAGTACAACCGACGCCCATCATCAGCCTTTTACAAAGTGCCCCACTCTCATGGCCTCTAGTAATTCGCCTAGCGATTGAAATCGCAACACCCAGGTGCAAGATTCAAACGGAGACATGCGACCGCTTGATGTTGTGGAGAAGAAGATATTGGTTGAATGGAAGCCTGGTGACACCCCTGCAGAAAATGTTACAAAGCGTCCGTGGGGGACGTTCAACACACGGTGGGCAATTGGGACCCTCGGCTCTCCACGTGGAGGGAAGGAGCTCTTCCTTCTCGTTGGGCCCTCTCGCGGACAGCCAACGCTCTTGCCGCTCCCCTTCTTTCGGAGGGAGGGCTTGCTCACGACCTCTTCCACGCCTCTTCCGGCGTGCTGATGGTGCGCGTTCTCTGCTGGTGGTGCACCGTGGACGTCACCTCGTTGAGCAAGTTGATAAGTGTGTTACAAAGCAAAGAGGGACTATTGTGTCTACCTCTCTTCCTCTCTCACCGCCTCTCATTGGCGGTTGGAAATCGGAGCAAGTGGGGCGGTGCGGCAGTCCACGTGCTCCCTAAAGTTACATCTGACCGTCCATTGGGCTCGCCCCGGGGCGAACGTGAGCTGGCAGTTGCATCTTCACCGTTCATGCCCCCCAGCCCTACCTTCTCGAAGGAGAGGCAGGGGTGGGGTCGAGTCATTCGGTCGGTTTGTCCCGGTCGAACTCCCCAGTATCCCTTTCAGGGCCTCGTTCTGACCCGGGGCGACCCTCCTTCAATACGATACCCATCGAGCCAGCCGTAGTGGGGTAATGGGGGACACAGTTGTCCCTCGTCCATCCAGGGCCTCGATCCTATAGACAAGGGTCGCATAAGGCCCTCGGTAGTTAACCAGGAGGGCATGGCTTCACAGGAGGTCCAGGCCTGCCTCGCGCAACAAAAATGTGTCGACGGCGAGTCAACATCGCTTGCGCGGCAGGGCCTTTCTCATTGCGTGGATAACCAACCTTCTGGACCTGCACTTTCAAACACCCACAATGACGCTTCGGACGCTAGCATACCGCAAACTTGCATAGACTATGAGCGTTCAAAGCAGTGGGTCTAGAATATTTTGGGCACTAAGGGGTCCGAACAATCCTTCATATATTCAACGCTTGCGAGTTGCAGCTCAAACGGATCCCTAGTAGCAGAAGTGGTTACAATCGCAGCCCCCGCATCTCCGAGCCATTGACGGGCTGTTGTTCCAGAGAAGCATATCCAATCGAATTGATAAGTACGGGGGGCCCTCAGTAGTGTTGCAAAAGCGTCCTTTAGTGTAGCACGCTCACACACGTGCCTTGGAGGAAAGCGTGTTGAAAGGAAAGGGGGCGGCCCACCGGCTCCAGATGAGGGTCTTCTCACTTGCGGACGAGGTACTCCTTTTGCCGACTCGAGGCTTGGTGCCTAGCGAGGTCGGTCTCCTGGTGGTTGGGCAAGCGCGTAGGCCTCAGCAAGTCGTCGAGAGAGGACGGAAGAAGGCGCGCTGGTGGTTGGCAAAGTCAAATTCTATCTCAAAGCAAAGAGGGACGATAGGTCTACCTCTCTCACCGCCTCTCACTGGCGGTTGGAATTGGAGCAAAGGGGGTATCTTCGCCGCCTTCGTCTTCCTGTAAGTCAACCCTGACCGTCCATTTCGCTCGCCCCGGGGCGACTATAAGCTGTCACTTGTTCGACACTGCTCTGCCCCTCAGTCGATCCCTCACGATCGTGGATAGGGACGGGGTCAGTTGGTTCCCTTCGGTCTGTCTCGATCGAAGTCCCCGGTTCCCCTTATAGAGAGTCCGTTCGGATCGGGGTGACCGTGCTTCAATACGACTCGGGGGAAACTGGTTCTGATCCGGGAACAATACGGCCGTTGTATTCCAAAGGGGTATCATATCCCTTACTCGGTGGGCAGCCCTAGTGGTTCGGATCCGGAAGCCAGGGTCCCATATGGATCCAAACGGGCCTCGTTCACAGGAGGAGGCCACTGACTTATGCAACAAGTAGTGTTGGTCCCTATTGATAACGCTTTGAGGCAGGACCTACTTCACCTTTTGCATGATAAGACACACTATGGAACCCAAAGGACTCTCAGCAACCCCAGATGGCACTTCACGTGGCGAGGGATTAACCAACATGTGCAACAGTTTGTGATATCGTGCCCCACCTGTCAATTAGAGAAGCGAGGGACTACGACCCGTCATCAGTTGTACTTTGCAAAAACGAAATGTACCCATATCCTTTCCATTTATTGGTGTTAGAAGTGGTGGAAGGGCTTCCCCCGACTACTAAGGGGCACAACGGGGTATTGACTGCAATGGACAGGTTTACCAAGTATGCTATTTACATTGCTATTCATACCACCTCGAGCACATTTCGACGGGTGCAATGCTTGTTGGACAGTTTGGTCTACCGATTTCACATGCCGCAGCGGTTCCACACCGATAACGGACCAGCGTACCACAAATTGTTCCACTCCTTCTGCGCCTCTAAAGGGTCGCAGCATACCACAGGTTCTCCATATCACTCTCAATCGCAAGGAGGAGCCAAACGCCAACACCGCACGCTCCTATAGCAGCTTCAAGTGAACTCCGACGATCGGAAGAACTGGGATGATTACTTGCAAGCCTGTGTGCACGCATGCAATGACAGCGAGCACGCTATCACTAAAGTAAAACCCTTTATTGCTCGATTTGGGTGCCCTTCCCGATTTTCATTGCATTTGCAAATGATAGACATGAACAAGAACGCTAACCACATCGCGCAAACTGTCTCTACAATGGATCATCGAATCTTCACCCTCTTGGAAGAACAACGTCAACTGTACAAGCAAATATTGCAACACGTGCAATGTTAAGCAAAAAAAATGAACGCTTTACGTGCAGAGCTGCCCAACCGATCTTTCCGAGTCGGCGACCGGATAAAGGGTCATATGGACTCAAAGGACCTACCAATAAACACAAACTGGACCCAAACCAAGTTGGACCCTTTACCATAGCAAAGGATTTGGGCAAAGGGCCTCTCGCTTGCAACTGTCGGACGATTCCCTTCACTGAGATAGATTAAACGCTGACTGATTGTCGCCGTGGTACGATTTAGACATGACCTTGTTCCCCTCGCAGGAACCTAATTATGCTTCAGACCCAGTCCTACCAGTGGATGCCTGTGTTGAACCTAGTGTCATCATTCAGCGCTACCTATTACGGGACTATCAAATTTTTCCTCAAGAGCCTGTTCGATACTACGTTAAGACTACATCTGCTTCTCAGCCCTGTGTTTGGGTTAACAAAACCAGCTATCTTTTGGACGAGTTCCTCTCCTTGGAAAAAAACAACTGGTGCATACCCGAACAAGGTATTACTCCGAACAACATCGATGCACTAGAGCAACATAAAAAGCAAGTTTACTTACGAGCACCTACTCCTATACTGGTGAAAATCTGCACATTCACCCGGCTGCCATTACAAGTACGCCGAAGGCCAAACATCAAGAAACCCGCAGATTTGCGAAACGTTGTGGTTGAGGAGTTGTTTCACATTTCGGACCACACTTGTAGCACAGCCGTGCTTGAACAGGGCCCCTTCGAGCCCCTCACCCTGCCTCAGTAGGGTCGCGACCTTCCAGCATCCTGCCCAAAGGGAATGGGAATACAGACCTCCTTTCAACGGCAGACGCCCCAGTACGACCAGATACAACAGTAAGGGACTACTGGACCGGGTACCGGGGGCTACCCGACTGGGAACCCGGGACTTTCGACAGCAGATCCTCACCATATCTACCACCCCTGGGCGAGGTCTTGAGAAGGGACCATCGAGACTGCCTGGACGACCGAGCTGGCTCGTACAACCGTCGGATCAGCACATTGGACCCACGCGCGGGCCCCACAGCGTGTCTACCCGTCGTGGGTGGGGCGTGACAGGCTCTCAGCCGCCTTTCCCAACCCGAGGGCTGGAGGGCGAGGAGGGTACTCCTACGTGAGACCCCATCATGTAAAATCACTTTTTCATTTGCGCCGATTTGGTGAGCACCACCACCTTCGACGCATCCCAGCCCTCTCCTCAAAGCCACCTCCCTCTTCTTCTTAGTCTTAAGCATCGTGTAACGCAACAGTGTCTAAGCTTTACAAAAGCATGAGTGTCGGCAAAGAAGAGAACCCGTTGGGAACTGCCACTCGCATGCAACGATTGCAAGAAGAGCTCACACGAGAGCAACAGGCCCTTGCCACGCTTAGAGAGCAAGTGCACCTCCGGGAAAGTCAGCTACAACGTCAAAAAACTCAAACTACCCCTTCTGAGGACGTACCTCAAGATACCAAGGAGGACGGGAAGGAAGACGCCCGTTCCTCCGAAGAAGATCGGTCTCTCCTAGAAGAAGAAAATGCCCTCCTGCCAGTCGTCGTTCAACCGCTGAATGAGGAAGGTCTTCAGAGCCTTAAAAAGTTCTACAAGTCCATGGGCGAATCGCAACGCTTGCAAGGCGTCTCGTTGGCGCGACCTTCCAGCTTCTCAGGTTTGGAGGTTGTTGAAGACCCGTACGCCCTTACCCATTGGTACTGCGAGGTATCTTGCTGGGTACAGGGCTACGCAAAAGACCACATTTAGCAAGTGGTTCTAGCCTTGCAGACTTTGAAAGGCACAACCAGAATCATGGTACACAACATCATTATGTCAGACCCCAAGAGAGTGAGTGATTTGATATCACTCTTCAAGATCCTCAAGGAAACCTTCCAGCGCCGAGACCCACGTCCTGACGCGTGGAAAGAGTTTTAGAGAGCGCGACTCCTCACAAACAGAGAGAATGTTATCGGCTTCTTTAACCGCTTGTTCTTGCTGAGTTTCGTAATCAACATGAGCGAGGATCCTACATGCCCGACGGTCAGTGAGAGCGACATCGCGACTAAACTGCGGATGGGACTGCCTTACAACATCAGCAACCAGCTAGAACAGCACATGCAACTGATGGTTGATGTGGGCAGCGTTCCGGACATCTCTCCCTGGGGCATCGTTGCCACCGCCCTCAAGGTTGAGGCACAAGAACGTGAAAAGTGAAGGATGACCAATCGTCAACGCCGGCCCGCTGAAAATAAGGTCAACCGGACCCTAATTACAGCTGTTGTCCATGCCTTACCGGAGCGCTCGCCTACGGAGGACCGTCCAAAGTGGAGCACCAGCGGCCGCGCAGCAAAAAGGTTCCGAGACCTACCAGAATCTCTCCAGAAAAGGATCGTGGAGCTCCAAAAGGAACTCCAGGACTTGCCGTTGGGAGCTAAAGACACGTCAGACCAGCAGCAGCAATGCGCCAGCGATTCCTTGTGTATCAGGTGCCGACGTTACAGTGACGATGCACGGAGCGGCCAGGAAACCAAGCCTATGATACCAAAAAACTGAATGGGCTCCTCCTAACAAAAGACGTTGTCAAGATGGAGCCAGGAGAGGCATCATCAATAGAGGCATGGTCAGACCTTTCTTGCCGCAGCAACCTTTATCCTGACCAGGTGGTGTCTCTACGAGCGTCGCCGAATCCTCGACCCCGTTGTGAGTTTCCTACTACGGACGGCTACATAGGACCTGCAAGGTACAGTGAACTTACAACCCAGGCGTATGTAGATACCCTGGCCACTAACTCCTTTCTCAGCAGAGAATACTTTGAGGAGTTACAACGCACTGATCCCCTACGCGTCACATAAAGACCTACAAGAGAATACTTCAATTTCAGCCTGGCCGTGGGAACGGCAGTGCATTGAGCCCATGTCATTGAAGCCCAGTTGACCATTGGAACCTATTAGGTGCAACACAAGTTTGGGGTAGGCCCTATTGAATCCTTTGATTGCATTCTTGGTGTAGACCTTTGCCACAAATTCTTAGTGCAGCTAAATTGGTAGGAACAGATCATGGAGTTGAGGGACCAGCAAGGAAAAACTCACCGAGTTCAGGGCGACACTGCCTTTATCAAGTCTCGCAAGCTTGATTTGATTGTCCCTGCTTTAGAGGTCCCTGACGGTGTTACGTCAGAAGGATGCCTCTTGCTGATGGTCCAACCGCTGGACACCACATATGAGCTCACCGCTGAAGAACTAGTTACTCCTGCGTTCCGCACCCGCCTCAGCAATGCTTGCGACCCCACTTCTAATGAGGAACAGCGCATACAGAAATTACTGGAGAAACACATGAGGTGTTTCCAGAAACGCACGAATATACCGGCAGAACGAGCTTCGGGCGAGTCCTTTAAAATTCACGTGGAACCTGGTACACAGCCAGTGCATCGCAACTACTATCGGCTCTCGCCCCAGCAGCAGGATGCCCTGCAAGAACTACTTAGAGAATATGTGGATGTGGGAAAGATGGATATATGCGCCGGGTCCAGTTGGGGTGCCCCGGTACTCCTCATCCCCAAGAAGGACGGGGGCTGGAGAGTCGTTTTCGACTACCGCATCCTTAATGCAGCAACCATTAAGGACCGATACCCTCTCCCCAGAATTGACGATCATCTGCAGAATTTAGGACAGCCCTGCATATTTTCCTCCGTAGATGCGCTCGATGGATTTCATCAGATTCCTATGGACCGCAACGACATAGACAAGACAGCAGTGGCAACGCCTTTTGGGAGCTACGTTTGGAAGGTCATGCCCATGGGAGTGGCCAACGCACCGTCCATGTTCCAGCAAATAATGAATCGCATCTTTGGTAACTTGCCCTTCCTGAAAGTATATATGGATGACATATTGATCCATTCTGCTGATAAAGAGGAGCACTTCCAACATTTGGAACAGTTCCTACAAGTGTGCCAGGATAACGACGTACGACTCAAGGAGTCCAAATGCCACTTTTTCCAGCAGACCTTGGAATGGGTCGGATTCGGGATCCAAAGCGGACAGCTCAGCTGTGCTGACCATCTGGTAGAGCGCATCCGTAAATCCCCCCGACCAGTTACGCACAAACAGAACCTGGCTTTCCTGGGACTATGCCAGTTCTATATGCGCTTCGTGCAGAATTATGCGGAACTCGCAGCGCCCCTCACCGAGCTTACGCGCAAACAGTACAAGCATGACTTTCCACACTATTGGAAGGATCAGCATGAGAGGTCCTTTAAGGATTTAGTACAGCATCTTACCGCAGGACCTGTTCTGCAGTTGTTTGATGAAGATCGATCCATACGTGTGGAAACCGATGCTTCAGACCTAGGCATGGGTGCTGTCTTGTTACAACAATCCACCCCTAACAATTGGCTACTAGTGGAATTTTGGTCGAAGAAATTCAACTCCGCACAGCGTAACTACCATCTTACTGAAAAGGAAACCTGTGCGAAAGTATATGCACTCCACCATTGGCGCCACCTGCTGTTTGGACAACCTTTTACCGTATTGACATACAACAAAGCCAGCATGTACCTGCAAACAAAGTTTGCGGAAAAACTGAGCTTGCGCGATCAACGATGGGTTGCGAAGTTGGCTGACTTCGCTCCCTTTGCAGTAGAATACCAGCCTAGATCTGAAAACATAGCGGCAGACTACCTATCATGACAAGGCTTAGGGTTTGGTTACCCGATCGTCAAGATATTGGACCTTTGCGCAGACATGGGGACTGTTCTGCGCGCTTTGTGGCATCTGCTTCGAGAAGGATCCCCAATACAGATCGATTAAATCACTGTGGAACTAGAAGAAGATGCCCGCTTGGTCATTCGACGGGGATTCGCAAATAAACACGTGGACCAACCTGGGCCGTTGATCCGTACCGATGCTTTCCGATATGGGAATGATGTCGGGTCCCTGGCTCAACGACGCAAATTGCTAAAGATTGATATACTACTAGCAAGAATGCCCTGCCAATCCTTCTCAAAAGCAAACACATCAAAACAGCACCCTAGTTACGGATTACGAGATGAAAGAGAGCTGTTTACCAAAGTACACAACATACATTGCCGCTTGGGTTCACCTGACTACATTATTGAGTGCACCCCTTTTGCTGGTCATTTACAAGAAGACATCCAACAAATTGCGGAAATGTTTGGGGAACCGACACTACATGACCTGTCCTTGTTTTGCCCTCCGAAGCGCATGAGGTACTGTTTGACTTCCCTTCCAACCATTTCACAAGTCCATCATACTCGTGGGTTACCTATGACCTGGGCTAAATGCCTCGAGGACGGCGCTTCACCGCCCACAGATTCCTTCAAGCAGCCACTACAGAAGTGTCCCACTTTGATGGCATCTGTTAATTCACACAGCGATCGCAGTAAAGCAACTTGGGTGTACGACTGCCAGGGGACTGCCGTCCATTGAATATATCAGAAAAGG
The DNA here is from genome assembly GCA_003665715.1 of Picocystis sp. ML. NCBI lineage: Eukaryota > Viridiplantae > Chlorophyta > Picocystophyceae > Picocystales > Picocystaceae > Picocystis > Picocystis sp. ML. The sequence goes on from QYZS01000153.1 coordinate 75,980, forward strand.
AAAGACTTACAGGCATGGAGATAGGGGACACCGCTGCCTTGAAGGTAACGGAGGCCGCTCGACACCGGATGTGCGGTAATGCCTTCCCCGTAGCCTAGATAGCACATCTGCTTGATTTGCTCATCATGAAGCACGCAGGAACGCTTAGACCGCTAGCTAGCCGCACTCTCGCAGAGACTGTGTGTGTTCAAAGCAAACCAACTGCTGTGCTCTCCGCGCTTACGGAGCCGCAACCCGCATCATACATACAGCGCTTGCGTTCAGCGGCCCAAAAGGACTCAGAATATACTGCGAAACTAGAAGCCCCCCTCCATACCTTCGGGCCGTCGATGGATTGTTGTTTCATAAACCAGTACCAAACCAGCAGGGATCCTATGAAGGACCCGCTGTTGTACTGGTACCAGAGGACCGTGCACTGCGACAAGACCTGCTCCACCTGGTACACGATCAATCACACTTTGGAGCTCAGCGCACTTATATGACTGCCAAGAGACACTTTACATGGAAGGGGATGAAGGGACACGTGTAGACCTTTGTATCCCAATGCCCCACTTGTCAACTCCAGAAACCAGGCAATACCACATCGCAACAGCCTCTGTCCTCAGAAACAAGGTTCTACCCATATTCATTTCACACAGTGGTTTTGGATGTGGTGGACGGACTTCCCCTCACCTCTAAAGGGCACAATGGAGTTCTAACCATAGTGGACAGATTCACAAAATATGCTATTTACCTTCTCATACACACTTCATGGAGCGCGTTCCGCCAGGCCCAGTGCATATTGGATGCACTTGTGTACAAGTTTCATTCTCCACAACGCATACACACTGATAACGGGCCACCTTATCGGCAGATATTTCGGGCCTTTTGCGCGGCACTCGGAATCCAGCATGTCACAAGTACTCCATACCAGTCATGGTTGTGGCGTGTGGACGCCCACCTCCTACTCCCGTGACGGGCCGGCGGCGCTGGTGGTGGCGTCGGCGTGCGTTCGCGCTCGTTCGCTCGTGCGTTCGTGTCGCCGCGGTGCTCGAGACCGTTGGGCGGAACGTTGAGGAACGTTGTTGTTTTTCTCGTTCCCCTCCGCCGCAATTAATATTACATCTTAACTCCATTGGGGAATCCGCCCGTGGCTAAGCCACGTATTTATCCGGTTCATCGGCCACAGAGCCCTTATTAGAAAGGGGGACAAACCGGTCCCTATTCGGGTTAGTCCTGGCCCTGCATCCGCCTAGGGACATGGCTAAGGAGGACGTCCCAGTGAGGGGAAGGCAAGGGCCTTCCTTGGGCATCCGAGAATATTCCCTCATGCCTCCCTAGTACCTCCTGGTAGGTAGCGAGATGCTGCAAGCGAGGGAACCAGGGAGCCTTTGGCCAATGCGGAGTGATCATGGTCACAAGGGCTCTAGGTTCAGCCTCCAGCTTGCCTATCACGGAGTCAATGAGGCAACAGGGTAGGTGTGCCCATAGGTTGCCAAGACTAGCCCATTCTTGGGCGAGAGCATGGGTCTCCCGTGTAAAGAAGGCCGGACATTGGGCATTGTTTGGCGAGGCAAACAAGTCCCAAGTAAATGGCCCCAATAGAATGGAGAACCTCTCAAAAGCCTCACGATTGAGTGCATATTCCTCATCGTCGAAGGACAACCTCGGCAAGACAGGTGTCTCGAGAGGGCTGGGCGCAACACCCTCCCGGACCACCATTAAGCGCAACTCGGCCCGATCGTCGAGTGGCTCTGGAGAGACGAGGGAAGCTTGGCCGTACACGGCCGCCACAGGATCAAATAGGATCGTGTGTGCGTCATCGGGACGGTAGGAGGAAGTAGTCCCGTCCGTCCACCGGATGACGTAAGCAGCGGGAGAAGATTTCGCCGCTTTTCGAAAGCGTTCCACAAGGCCAGTCCAAAACTCTAGGCGAGTTGAGCCGTCCATGAGCTCGGGCAAGAACCTTGCTTGCACGACTTGCCCAACCAAGTTCGTACTTGGCGGTTTCGCAAAGCGCGGTTTCCTTAGGCTAGTGTATGGCAGAGCGTACGGCCACGTATCCTTTAGGATGGGCCTCTTCTGGTGATAAAATTTGGACTTGTAGCGAGACACGCGACTCTTGTTACGTGCGGTGATGCCTTGCTCGGGGAAATGCCCGAGGAGTTCCTCGATCTCACAAGCGTGGTCGATGAGATCCGACGTTTCCTCTACGAACCCGCGATGTTCGTGAAGAGGGGCATCGGCGCTACAAGCAAATTGGACATAGTACCTAGGTGGAAAAGTGGTCCAATCACGTATGTAGAAGTGCTCTACCTGGAAACGAGTTTCCTCTGATCCATTGGGGAGAGGAACCGTTTGAGGTTCAGGAGTAAGTTCGCGATGGGGGAACTTTGAATGGTCGCTCTCATGCCAAGGATGCAGTCGTTCGATATTGACTGTGGCAGAATGTCGAGTGCCGTCGGGTAGAACCAAGCGGTAAGCTCCCTTTGGTAACACCTCCCCAATGGTGTACGGCCCTACAAAGTAGCTCTCGAGCTTTCCTTTGTCCCTGGAGGACTTCAGACCGCGTTGCAGTTTGACTTTATCCCCGACGCGAAAGCGTCGAACCTGCCTTTGGCGGTTCAATCTATCTTCAACTTGTTTTTGATAGAGGGCGTGTCGTTTTTGCACTTGAGCATAAAGCTCTCGGCGAGCGTCAAACAGCGAATGGAGTCGCTTGCACGCAGGGTCTGCATTCTCTCTTAGGAGGGAATATGTCCACGGCAAACTGGCGTTTGTACCGAAGAGAACGTAATGAGGAGAGTAGAAGGTAACTCTATGCACCGATGTGTTGTAGGAGAAGGACGATGTTTGAAGCAGCTCGTCCCACTCTACATCTGGCCGTGATGTTGCCAATGCCCGAAGGGTGGATAAAGGGTGCGGTGCTGCACCTCCACTCCTCCTTGTGTCTGGCTATGGTAAGGCGCGCCGCTTTGATGCTTGGCCCCGAGCTCGATAAAAAATTGATCAAAGAGCTCGCGAAATCGGGGCCCGTTGTCGGTGAGGACAACTCGCGGACTTCCGAACTGATGGATTACTTGGTCCATGAGCACCTTGGCAACGTCGTGCGTTGTCCAATCAGTGTGCATCGGGAAGTAGAGAGCGTACTTGGAAAACCGGCATGTGACGGTTAGTACCGCGTGTGACCTCTCGAAGTGGCGGGAAGCCCGACAACTTCGTCTACCCAATCGTGTGGAAAGGGTAGGGGAAGATCTCTTGCATGTGGACGAGATGCTTCGCGGGTTGATTGCTCGGCTTGAGGAGCTGGCAACGAGGACAAGTACGGACAAAGTCGATAATGTACGACTTCGTACCTTGCCAAACAAAACGTTGTCGGCATTGCTCAAAGGAGCGTTGGGCGCCAAAGTGGGCACCCGCGTGGACACGGTCCACAAGTCGTTGTTGCACGGCAACATCATTCGGCACCACCAGGCAAACACGACCCGTCTCGGGATCGATGCGCCACACGAGGTTGTCACGAACGTCGTGCTTCGTCGGTGGTGAAGCTACACGAGCCTGGTAAGCTTTGTCTTTCTCACCCGCTCGTTGGACCAATGTATACAAATCTTCCTTTTGGGGGTCCACCGATGGGATCTCAAGGGAACCACCCATAGCTCGAAGAGCTGGCCCGGGAGGCGGCTGAACGAGTGCTGGGATGGTGAGCAAAGGCATCGACCGCCGGAGGAGGTCTGCTAAGGTGATCAGCCTGAGATCAGTACCTGGGTTGACATGCAACGTGGTGCGCACGGTGAGACCGGACGCAAGCATAAAAGACTTGGTAGCACGGGCGCACGATACATTATACGCGGCCGAATGAATCACATGGGTAGAGGCAGGCAACCTACTAAGGAGTCGGTCGCAAGCGGGAAGGTCAAGGTGCTTGTCATCGGCGAGGAGCACTACGTGAGCCTGCGGGAGCCGCTTGCGGTTGGCTACCTCCGCGAGGGATGTTGTCTCAAAGCGGAGGGGACGGCTTGTACGCCATCGAACGGGGGCCTTTAGGCGTGCCCGGTCATATTGCAGCATCCAACGTTCGCGAGCAGCTTTCGACCGAAAAGTACCAATGACCGCTAGATCGAGGGAGAGCATAGGCTCGATCAACAAGATCTCTTCCAAGGAGGGAATCAAGTCTTCCGCGGGTGGCCCATCATGGAGGACACGAAAGACTTGGCCCCTGTCCCAATCGGTGCGACTAAGAGCGTCCGCTCCAGGGTTGGCAATGCCTTGACGGTACTGGACCTCGAAAGGGGTAAACTCAGCCAAGGCGTCTAGCCAGCGGATCTCCCGAGAGGAGAGTTGATCAGCATTCTTCGTTTGCGAGTATTTGGACGCAGTGTTGTCGGTTAAGACAGTGAAAGAGCGTCCTTGCAGAAGATGCTTCCACTTGACGAGACTTTGCAAAATAGCAAGAGTCTCTTGCTCAGCTGTGGAGTAGTTGCGTTGGGCATCATTGAATTTTCGCCCATAGCAAGCAACCGGATGCCACTTGCCATCCTCATGTAGTTGAGAAAGGATCGCGCCGGTAGCGATCTTACTAGCATCCGTCTCCACGCGCGTCTCTCTGTTCGGATCGTATGGACGAGGACGGGCTCTTGAACTAGAGCAGCCTTGAGGCGCTGGAACGCGTCCTCTTGAACCTCAGTCCAGGAGCCAACGAAGTCTCCTTTAAACGCCTTTCTATTGATGTCCGAAAGAGGAGCAGCGAGAGTGGGGAAGTCCTTGATGAAGGAGGAGTAGTAATTGCACAAGCCTAAGAAGCTTTGATTCTTCTTGATGCTAGTTGGCCGGGGAAAGTTCTCAATTTTCTCCACGAGACGCTTTTGCATCATCACTCGGCCATCGCCAATATGGAATCCGGCGTAGTCGAGGGCTTTCTTAAAGAGCGCCGTCTTCTCCTTGGCGAGCACGATATGCTCAGCCTTGCAACGTTGGAAGAAAGCCTCGAGGTGATCCAAGTGATCAGCCTCCAACCCAAAGTGGATGAGGATATCATCCATGTACGCCTTGGTGTTCGTTAAGGGCGACACGATGCGGTTCATCATGCGCTGGAAGATAGAGGGGACGTTTGCCAGGCCCATCCACATGCCACGCCAAACGAATGGACCAAACGGCGTCACGCATGCTGTTTTGTATTGATCCTCGGGGGCCACAAGCATATTGTAAAACCCGTCTTTCACGTCAAAGGACGAGAAGAACGTCGAGGTGCTCAAGTCTAGGAGCAAGTCATCGATCAAAGGAAGAGGATATTTGTCCTTGATCGTGAGGTTGTTCAGCATGCGGTAATCAAAGACAATACGGTATCGCCCATCCTTCTTCGGTATGAGGAGTACCGGGGCTCCAAATGGCGATCCGGGCGAATGCGCCATCTTGCCGTCTTTGAGTAACTGGTCTTTGAGCTCTCGACATGCCTTGGTCTTCTCCGGGGAGAGACGGATAGGTGGCCGACTTTTGGGACCGTCTTTTGCGACGTCCAAGGGTATGCGACACACCTCTCCCGACACTCGTTCGGGAGGCAAGGCAAAGCTTTCCTCTTTGCCTCGGAAGACCGATGCATATTTATGGAGGAGCTTGTCGAGCCGTTTCTTGCCTTGGGAGGTGAGAGAGTGATCTTCGGAGAGAGTAAGGCTAGCTATCCTTTTTCCGATATCGTCCTCCTCATGTTCCAAGTCGGGTAGACGTTGGATGAGCACGAAAAGGCTACCTTCACGAGCCTTGCGGCTGGAACGTAGGATTTGGGCGGCTTCTTGCATAGCGCAGAATACATCTATCCCATGCTTTGAGGCGAAGTTCGAATCGCCGAGAAGGTCGTGCTTTCTCCCTTGATGGCGAAACGTCAGAACGCTCCTTGGGAACTCTAAGCTCGCGTGGAACGAGACCAGGAAGTCCATCCCCAACACCACGTCATAAGTATTGAGGGGACACACCGCAAAAGGCCTCTCGACCTTCTCCTTATCGATGGTGAAGGTCAAGTTCACGACCGGTGCCTTGTGCAACGTCTCACCAACGTCTAAGCAGTACGTCAGATTTTCTCGCTTGGGGGTGGATGTACGACCACTTGGGTCGGCTTGGCACACACGATCGTGGAAGCTACATCCTATGCAATTGTGAGTAGCACCCGTATCGACAAAGGTTCTTGCTGATAACCCTGCTATGGAAAGCATGACGACCATGCTCGTGCATAGTCCCGAGCTAAACTCACATAGCGTACCGATGGTAGACGGGAGGTTCGCGCTCAACGGAGTCGAGTGAAGAGGAGAGTGAAACTCTCCCGGACTTAGTGGGAACTTTGGGGGTGCGTCCACCTTGAGAGTTTCCACCGGGACCGAAGTGTGCAATGGAGGAGGGCAAGGATAGCGGTTTTCACAAGCACAATTATCCAAAGTCCTATTACATAGTGCACACTTGGGTGCTTCACGATATGTCGCACGGCAAGGGGGACTTACAGGCGTCCTTTTCCTTTGCCTTGGCACAGACATAGTGAGCAACTCACCGTCAGTCATCAAGTTCGAGTTGTCGAGGGCCTCATGGGTCTCCTCGGAAACTTCGCTGCTCCACAACCTACCTTTTTGTGCAGAGGTGCCTCGGCGGGTTTTCTTCTTGCCGCAGGGCTTGAAAGCTCGCTCATGCGGCGCCAGCGGAGCTTGAGGAGGCGCTCCTTGGGGCCTTGTCCAACCTTGGGCGGCTTGGAGCTGCCCGAAGGTCAATGCCGAGGCCGGGATTTGCACCATGGCCTCCCGTGGCAACCCTTGGGGAGCCGGGGACGGAGCGTAACGAGGTTGGCCGCTTCCAGACCCTGCCATTCGCGCATGGGTGGGACCCTTCGTGAGGGGAGGCATGAGAGGAGATGTTCGTTTGCCTTTACCACCTCCTTGATGCCCTTGGAGCTCGGAGGGGAGTTGCCCTTCGAAATGTTTCACCTCTCGGAGAAGTTGTTCCCCATTGACAATCTCCTGTCCCACTCTCTGAGCGTGACGGATATGATTGTCGAGGAGCCTCCCCAACTGTGGTCGGAGCTTGGCTCGAAACATAATCCAGAGGCATTGCTCCCTGAACCTCCTTTGGCCATCCGGAGTGCGCAAGGCACGGAGGAATGAATCGGTAGATTCCATGGCCCCTTCGACTTCCTTGCGCATGCGCAAGTAGAAGTCCTCCGCACTCTCGCCTTGGCGTTGGCAGCCGCGGGCGAGTTCAAGGACACACTCCCACCCGACATCGTCAGGGTAGTAGTGTCGTCGCAACACACTTGAAAATTGTTTCCAAGTGGTCGGCGGATGGGCTTGAGTGGCCAATTTATAGAACCTTTGTGCGCTCCCTATGAGGTAGCGTGCGGCAAGCGCAACTTGCGCTTCTTCCTTGTCCAATGACCGGAGGTGAAGTCTCGGACCGATTGAAGCCAATCCCTCAAGGAATGGCGGTCGAGTTTCGTACCGTCAAAGGTCGGAGGCAAGGGGAGTGTGTCGCGCGTGATCCTTTCGGGATCAAGGGCGGTCACCGTAAGGGGGCGCATCTCGTGCGGCTCCTCCACCACTCCAGCACGAACCAAGGCACGTTCAATGAACTTGTCGCGTGGTCCTTGGCTCTTCTCGTGGAGAGGATCTACCAAAAGATCGAGCGCGGATTCTTGGAATGCCGATCGAGCCAGCTGAGTCAAGGACCCTTTCGGTTGCGACTCTCGTAGGAAGTCGAACAAGTCCATCGCACTGTTGAATAGCTTATGAGCCTCGGCTGGAGAGAGCGCGGCCATGCTACGCAAGCTCTCGCTGCGGTCTCTTACAAAGCCCGCAATCTCACGTTGCCGCTCAAGCTCAATGCGTTCCCGCTCTTTCTCGATGGCCACCTCACGCTAGGCGAGCTCGTGTTCACAAAGCTTTTCGAGTCGGGTGAGGTCTTGCATCATGTGGGTGCAAGACCTCTGGATGGAGTGTTTCTTCTCTTCGGAGGTAGCGGTAGCTGCTCTCCGGGCGAGCAAACGGCACTCGCGGGAGTAGGAGTTTTTCAACTCCTTGACGGCTTGAAGCTCGTCGTCGGTGAGTCGACGTGGGTCGGCTCCCCACTCCATGATCCAAACGGGTAGAGGCCGATTCACGTAGCGGAGTGCCTCCTCCACGTGTGGATCCTGCAAGTACTCCAGAGGACCTTGCTTGGCTCGGGCCTCCCCTTCGTCGGAGAGAAGATTCTCGAGATAGGTGGGCCTTAGGCTCTCATCCTCACTCTCATCCATGGACTTGGTCCCTGATCCCTCGGCCGGGGGCAGAGCCTCTCTCGCTCGGTTTGCCTTGGCTCGGGGCTTGCCGGGATCGGTAGCCAATGGGGCTGCCCGAACAGGGGATCCAGCCAACGGCGAGCCCCCAACAGGGGCGTCTGCTTGGAGCGAGCTCCCAGATCCTGCTTCGGCCAATGGCGAGCCAGGATGAGGGGCATCAGCCAATCGGATCGTTCGATCAACGTCGCCGCGCGCGCGCGCGATGGAGCGCGGATGATCGGCACGATCGGTGCGACCGACGGGCCGATCGGCGCGTGCGACGGGTCGAACAGTAGCCTCGGAGGCACGACGCAGTTTCCGTGCGTCCGAGGAGGCCAGATCGGCTTTCGCAGCCGATCTTTTGGCCTTCTTCCCACGGTGCTTGAGGGTTTCGAAACCCTCGAGCGCACCGTCGTCCGGAGACGCCATGGCCAAGGCCGTGGGGGTGCGAACGGGTTGGATAGCCTCTCGACCACCTCCAGAAGCACGAGGCTTCTTCTGCTGGGAGGTGGGAGCGGCGAGCGCGGCTTTCGGAGCCGTTTCTTGCTCTTTTTCCTTCGCGTCCTCCACGAAACCCTTACGAGCGGTTCGTGGAGGCACGGCGCCTCTCTCCGGGCGCGCGCGTTGTCGCTTGGCGTCGGCATTGCCGACAGCCACCCCCGCAGGAGCGGCGAGGGGTCGTTGGCCGTCGGCAATGCCGACACGTCCCTCGCTCGCTACCTTTTTCTTCGCCATGTCTTCGCCGCCACTCGCGGGCGGAAGACTCGTTGAACGGTGTGGCGTTTGCGCGCCCACCTCCTTTTCCTGTGACTGGCCGGCGGCGCTGGTGGTGGCGTCGGTGTGCGTTCGCGCTCGTTCGCTCGTGCGTTTGCGTCAGTGCGGTGCTCGAGACCGTTGGGCGGAACGTTGAGGAACGTTGTTGTTTTTCTCGTTCCCCTCCGCCGCAATTAATATTACATCTTAACTCCATTGGGGAATCCGCCCGTGGCTAAGCCACGTATTTATCCGGTTCATCGGCCACAGAGCCCTTATTAGAAAGGGGGACAAACCGGTCCCTATTCGGGTTAGTCCTGGCCCTGCATCCGCCTAGGGACATGGCTAAGGAGGACGTCCCAGTGAGGGGAAGGCAAGGGCCTTCCTTGGGCATCCGAGAATATTCCCTCATGCCTCCCTAGTACCTCCTGGTAGGTAGCGAGATGCTGCAAGCGAGGGAACCAGGGAGCCTTTGGCCAATGCGGAGTGATCATGGTCACAAGGGCTCTAGGTTCAGCCTCCAGCTTGCCTATCACGGAGTCAATGAGGCAACAGGGTAGGTGTGCCCATAGGTTGCCAAGACTAGCCCATTCTTGGGCGAGAGCATGGGTCTCCCGTGTAAAGAAGGCCGGACATTGGGCATTGTTTGGCGAGGCAAACAAGTCCCAAGTGAATGGCCCCAATAGAATGGAGAACCTCTCAAAAGCCTCGCGATTGAGTGCATATTCCTCATCGTCGAAGGACAACCTCGGCAAGACAGGTGTCTCAAGAGGGCTGGGCGCAACACAGTCGCAAGGTGGAGCAGAGCGACAGCATCGCACTTTGCTCCAACAGTTGCGCGTTACTTGTGATGACCGCAGAAAATGGGATGATGACTTGCAGGCTGCAGCGCATGCGTACAACGACAGGGTACGTGCGGTCACCAAAGTAGCCCCTTTCCTCGCCTTGTACGGATGCCATTCCTGACTTCCTTGGCACCTGCAACTCTTGACCCTACCAGAATCTAATATTTCTTAGCTGGTCTCCACTCATGACGAAAGGATCAGTTCTTTCCTGGAAAAACTGCGAGCAGTGTACAAGCAGATCCTTAAACATCTATGCGCGCAGGCTGAAAAGATGCAAGCCCAACTTGCCAACCTGCCTGCCCGAACATTCAAGGTAGGAGATCAGGTCAAGGTACAATATGGTCTGGAAGGGGCAACAGATAAACAGCAATTGGATCCTTACTATGTGGGGCCATTTACCATTGCGGAGGATCTGGGCAATGGGGCATACAAATTACGTCCCCCACCGGAGTCCCCCTATTCGGACATATTCAATGCCGATAAACTAGCCTTGTGGATTGATACAGACTTGACGCTATTTCTAGCTCCACATGATATTGTTATGCAAGGTCACCCTACGCCCATCGAGGGTAGCTCCCATTCAAAGGATAGACAGTAACAATTGCAGTGAATAGTAGGGAGAGACCTCCCCTTAGTAAGGGGTGACCCGGCTCTGAGCCCGATACTCTCGACGGGACGGGTAGTCCCCCAATCAAGATTTGGACTGACGGGGCCAACTTCAGGAATCCGGGTTCACCCCCCTTACTAATCGGGAAACAGACCAGGGCTCAATCGGGGCGAATCTCCCCCAAGTGGATCGAACGGTGGAATACCCTGGTGACCGGATAGGGTCGGCAACGACACAGCCCGAGGACCGTCCGATGGGGACGCGGGGGCCCACGTGGGCCCCCAACTACCTGTTTAGTGGATAAGGAGGGCAGTTTCCACCACTCGTTCTCCACGAGAGATCGAAAGAAGAAGGGGAGCAACCCACTTGCTAGAATAGAACTTTGCTTGAGCCGGCAACCGTCTGTCCCTTTTTCGTGAGCCTCGTGCGCCATTTTGCGGTCGCCAACTAATCCGGACGACCAGCAAGAAGCTCTCCTACGACCCCAACCGAGAGGAACTCCTCACTTGTCAAGGAAAGCGAGAGAAGACCGGAAAGTAGGGACCCCCAAAGGCGTTCTACAACCCTCTTTCCTCCAACGAACGAACAAGGACACAGTGCATAGGGAGAAAATGTGTGTGAAAAGTGTCCCTCACGGACGCTTGGTAACAATCTTGGAAACTCACCTGCCCGCTTGCCGCCAGAATGCAGGGTGGAATTAGCCATCGCCATTTGTCGATAATTGCTGAGAGACTATCGCTACTTCCTGCATAAACCGGTCCGTTATTGGGTACAGACGGACACTGCAGAAACGCCGTACGTATGGGTGGATGAGTCCAGCGCCCTGTTGGATGAATTCCTTAGTCTAGAAGAAAATAATGGTTGTATCCCACAAAGGGGTATCAGTGATGAAATCAAAGAGGCAGTAGAAACACACAAATAGCCAATCTACTTACAATATCCGAGCCCAATACTTGTTAATACTTGGACCTCCGCCCTATTACCACTGCAAACCCGAAAACGGCCAGCGTTCAAGCTGCCGCAAACACTTCTGAATGCTATTGTGCAGCAGCTTTTCCGCATATCCGAGACTAATCAAGCAGACTTTTAGGGCCTAGTTTTCAAGGTGAAGAAGCAGACTTGCACCATAGAGTGGACGGATGGGCATAAAAGCCAACATACGCATGCAGAAGTTCGTTCGATGCTATATGCCTAGTGAGTGAGGTCTATGATTTCCTCTGCCAGTAACGTGTGTCAATGGATACGACAGAAGCCAGGAGAGTGTAGCACAGCCGTGCTTGAATAGGGCCCCTTCGAGCCCTTGACCCTGCCTCAGTAGGGTCGCGACCTTCCAGCATACCTGCCCAAAGGGAATGGGGATACAGACTCCCTTTCAACGGGAGACGCCCCGGTACAGCCTCATAAAACAGTAAGGGACTATTGGACCGGGTATATTGAGAAAAAAGGGGTACAGGATCCCTCTGTGGAAGTTTGTTCTCTACCGCACACGAGGAGGTCGTCCCCGAGAACCAAGCCGTGTACGTGCTCGCCTCATCATGCGCGTGACTTAACTTGGACGTAAACTCCACCCACCATATGTACTGAGTGGGTTAGTGCATGCAATACACTCTTTGCTATCCACGTCAAGACGCGCTTCGAGCCGCCACGCCATTCTCCCATCCATCGACCGTCACCGACTTGTCTACCAGGCGCAGGGGATTTAGACCCCCTTCTGGAGAAAGGACAAGATTCTCAATAGACTCGCCCCTTACTAAAAGGGTCCTGATCGGACCAGGTCTCTATCCAACTTGAAGAGGGGTTCGAAGGGGCCGTCTCATGTATAGGGCCTACGGAGCCTACAGGTTCCAAAGATGGACGGAAAGTTGCTGAGTTGCTAGACATGCTTGGCTTCTTCCAAGAGCAAGAGTTGGAGTGCGCTCGTGGTGATCTTGACTTGTGGCTAGTGGAGATGTTCAGAGGTGCACGGCTAGTTTAGTCAAAAGTGTACGAATCCCTATGTGTCCTATACATAGGACAATGAGGGTGTTGGTGTCCTAAATATAGGTCAATATTCCCGATAGCAAAGCTTTTCTACAGATTGTTCAATTTAGATGGGAAAATTGATGCCTAGATGCCCAAGACATGTTCCAATCATGGGACGGAATTCTGATGGGCAAGTTCAGTATTGATTCTCGAGTTGTCGGCCGAGAAAGGAAGCCTTACTGGTTTTTGGAAGTGATCACGCATGGCGCAGCAGCGGAAGCAACGGCGGCAACGGCTGCCCAATCCGCCGATTGGAGCGCGCATTCGGATTCTAGCACCCGAGTTTGGCGAAGAATAGGCCCGTGAAGCGCATGGGGAGGCGTGGAGCGACACGTGGTATGACGGCGTGGTGATCCGCCTAATACGTTTACGTACTAGAGAGCAGTTGGCCATCGTTCGCTGCCACACGGCGGGCACCTCGACGGAGGAATGGCCGGTATCCAAGTAAACGTTAAACTGTTACAGGGTCGTGGAGCAACCACCGGAAGAAGAACCGCATCGCGCGGCCACGGAGGAAGAAAGACCCACCGGAAGGGACGCCGGTGGTGAAAACGACTTGGTACCTCCACCCACGGTGGTGCCACCCAAGGACACCTTTCTCGACGTCCAGGAGTGCGCAACGCTCCACGAGGAAGGCTTGGACCCGCTAAGAGGTGGCATGGACGCCAACGAAGCTGCAAGGAATGATTTTGGAGTCGTGTGGCAGGAGGAGGAGTTGCACGTGACGGTCGACTCACGTGCAGCGAATGGCGTCATGGACAGGTGGCAACGCTATGGCTCGCCTTCCTCTTACATATTAAAGCCTTTTCGTGAGACGGAAGCATTGCAGTATTTCCTACGTGTTGTGGTTGGATGGCTTGGGGTAGGTTGTGAAGCGACAGCAGGTCGTACAACAGCCCAAGTTTCTGGCACTTTGTGTGTGGAGAAGACTCCACGTCGAGGTTGGGAGGTGCGGAGAACCAATGCGCACCTGGAGCTGAGATCAAGAAGGTTCTAATTCTATTACGAGATCCTGTGGGAAGCCCTAGGTGGCTTCTCACAGGGGGGTGTGTTTCCACGCCTTATCCACCACGCGATCTGTTCAGCAAAGATCTCTTGGTTGGTTTGGTGCCCAACCCAACGGTGGAGTTCCATTCTGTCGGGGAGCAAGGGCTGCTGGAGCCCTTCTGGCCGTCCGATCCTCCAGGGCAAAGCCTCGGGATTGGGGAACCCTCGATCGAGTACCCTTCTGTGTTGGGGCCTCAAGGTAGGGACCGATCTCTGTATAGGGACCGGGGGTTCACCCAAAATGACCGGGGGGACTGTTTGTCTCCAATCAAGCCAGAAGGGACCACCCACGCATAAGCTAGTATAACCGGATCCAGGGGCCCTTGGTTGGGTGACCCAAGATGGAGGGGCGACCGAGGCTCCTCGTATGGGGTCCTGGGACCCAGAGTCCCTTTCAGTCTCCCGGTTCCCTGCGCAGCAGGAAAAAGTTCAACTGTAAACTACTGCTACAGGGTTGTACAAAAGAGCCTGGAGCTCTGATGTCCTGTGTTTTGTCTTGAACCCATCAGTCCATACCACCGTGCGTCCATCGGTCTGTACGAGACCTTGATAGAACTGCACGCCCTGGTCAATCTCAAAGGCCTCCATCACTACTTGTCCAGCCAGCCTAGAAGGAGGCTTCCACTGCTGCCGCTGTCGAGTGCTGTACGGCAGAGATGACCAGGTCCATGTATTTTGCAGAATAGGATTGGGGGTCTGCATGTAGATGTCTTCTTTGTGTTGCCGGACGGCGTCCAGGTTGCGCTTGCCGATGCCGCGCTCGGGCAGGCATCCATTCGTTTCCTCTAGGTCCAATCTTTCATCCACATTCAGTGCGCTCTCGCTGACCCAGGAAGTCTGGCCATCGTGCGAGCGAGCCCAGTACTTTACTGCACCTGCTGGAAAATTCACAAAGTCGCGCACCAGATATTGCGCAATCTGTAATTGCGTCCCGCCGAGTCCCTGCACTGAGGTGGGAAGCTGGTCCAATGGCTGCGCAGCGCGATCCATTGGGAACAGTGTCAGATCTGATTCAATCCACGGTCTGAGACGATCCACGTGGAATCGATTCTGGAAGCGAGTACCGGGGGGCAGCTTCCGGCTATAGGCATCCTGACCCAATGCTCTGTCAATGCAATAGGGCCCTTCCCAGTTTGGATCCAGTTTGGGCGATCCCGTGTGCTTTTTGGTCCATACTGGAGCTTGACCATATCCTCTGACTTGAATGTCCTGGTGGGGAGGCCCTATGTCATGGTTGCCTGTTCGCGTGCGCGTTTCACCAGCAGGTCCCGTACATCATTGTACACTCTCCGCTGCTCGTCTAGCAAACCAGTGACCATTTTGTTGGGTGTAGTCAGCAGTTGCCTTGTTAGCAGGTCTGCTGTTCTGCTCTGCAGATGCCACGGCAAGCGAGATGCACAGCCATATAACATCTCAAAGGGGCTGCGTTGCAGGAACGGGTGCACGCTATCGTTGTATGCGTGCGCTTCAGCTTGAAGGTAGTGATCCCAATTGTCGGGGCGTTCGGACGATGTGCGCAGCGTCTGCAGAAGCGTGCGATGCTAGCGTTCCACTGGTCCCTGCGACTGCGAATGGTACGGGGTACCGGTCTTGTGGCTGGCACCCAAGGCTGTACACTACGCGCCGAACAGTTTGCGATACGCAGGCCCATTATCTGTATGAATGATGGATGGGGTATGATACCTGTACACCACACAATCCAGCAGCGCACGGGCTTGTTTCGTTGCGGACCAGGTTGTGTGCATGGGAATGTACACAGCAAACTTCGTAAGGCGGTCGACTACGGTGATCACTGCATTCTGGTGATTAGGAGTGAGTGGCAAACCTTCAACCACATCCACCACTATAGTATGAAATGGATGAGGGTAGAACCTCATCTCTGGAAGATGAGGCCGAGCAGCGATCTTGTTTGCTGGCTTCATTCTCTGGCAGGTAGGGCACCGTGCCACAACTTGCTTGATGTGTGTCTTCATGCCAGGCTAGATAAAGTGTCGACGAGCTGACTCGAACGTACGATGGGCTCCAAAGTGGATGCGATCGTGCACCAGGTGAAGCAGATCCTGGCGTAGCGCATTGTCTTGAGGTACGCGCACAACTGCTGGACCTGCGTAGCGTCCAAATTCTGCAGATGCATTGTCTTGAAACAACAGACTATTCCTACATGTATATCCATCAGGTGGGTGGTCCAGGTAGGTCAAGTATTCCTGGTCCTTCTGAATCGAAGTACGAATGCGTGACAGTACAGGTACACCTGATAGGTGTACTGCCGATCCATTGTCGCTAGGAGGGGAGTGTCGTGGAGCAGCCGTTACCTAACCACTCATAGTGATGTCACTCTGGGTACCGAGCAGTTTACGAATCCACGAGTGGTACCAATCTGCTACTAACACGGACAGCCAACCTACGGGAAAGGCGTTTCCACACATTCTTCTGCGAACAGCAGGGGTAATCTTGTACCCTGCTGTGTCATGGGGCTGCATGCCCACCAAGCATTCGCGTTCCTCTATTGTCAATTCGCGCAGGGTTTGGTTTTGTCCCATGACCCAGGTGGAACGCGAGCGGTTACTGTGACTGCCCGGCGATGCCATCAGAGTGGGGCATTTTAGGCGGGGTAGGCCCCGCCACTTCTTCTTCATAAGGAGAGAGGGGGTGTCGCTGTGGGATCCGTGGAGCCTCGGGAGGACCTCTCCGGACGTTGCTGCTCCAATCGAAGTTGTAGAGCACTCCGTTTTAAGGGGTTTTGATCGAAGTACCCCGACCTGGTTCGGCCCGTGCAAGAGCAGAGAGGCCCGTGCACGTCCCAGGGTCTTTCGGGGCTGGATCCTGCCTCGTTTCCCCTGGCGGGTGCTCCTTCCTTTCGACGCGCGTATCTCTTCAAATATGGGTTGAAATCGAGCAAACGATAGCGCGTTGGATAGATCTCGGCGTTTTATTCCGAAGAGTACTCTTAAAATGGTCAACATCTGCCTCATGCAATTTTTAGAGGCGAATATCCACCACCAGGTGGTGGGGACCCCAAAAGGCACCTCTTCTCGACACCTCCCTGAGGGCAGCCGAGCGCCCACGGGGAACCGGAACGCCAAACCCGGGGAAAGGAAAGATGGCAAGACAGGACACGCGCATGAGAAAAATCGGATCGAAAAACGATGCCGTCGGTGCCATGGAGCGCATGGGCAACCCCCTGCCCGAAACGCCCCAAAGAGGATGAATTTTGGGAACCCCCTAGGCCAGCCACGCCGAGTCTACTAGGAAGGCGAACGATCCAGGACCAGAAAAGCTCAGATTCGGAGTCGCCTCTTCCAATCATCCGGGTTAGCGATGAAAAGGAACGGGGAACAGGCCTGATGCGGAGAAAGAGCCCGAGGGCTCACGCTCCCCCCCAAGTGGCTGTGGGGTGGACCCACACTCCCTCTTCTCGTCTGATTTTCCTTCTTCCAGAAATATTGTAAGGTTTCGTTACAAACTGACCCTTTTTCGATATCTTTTGTGACCATTCGTCCAATACTTCGAAAATCTTTTCTTTTTTGGTCCCGATTCCCCTTTCAAGGACCAAAAACGAAACCGGGGAGAACGAGATGCCAAGATTTATGGAAATATTGTATTGATATCTTACAATATTTGATCTCGATCAACGCAGTCGAAAGTATCGATGTTCGTCGACAGAGATATCTACCTTTTGTCGACCGTTGGGAGACGTACAACGACGAGCACGGAGGATTGGACGACGACCATGGCGCAAGACCCGAACCATTGCCTCGGCAACGAGCGCGTTCGAAGAGATGCCATTGATGTCTCTATGACTCGAGATATACAAAGAATGAGCAGGTCCAAAGCTACCTTGAGAGATTACACGACCAAAAACTCAAAGTTCCTACTTTGGGCGATTGAGAACTATGAAGGGCTCAAAGAACTTGGTGCCCACGAATTTATGTGCGAAGATTGGGTAAAACGAGTGATTTTGCAAGATGAAAACCGAAGAGTGAAAGAGTTGAAGAATATACTTGCTAATATTGACCCTATAAATAGGAGTGGGTTGGAAGGTATCCTTCATTTGGATCGGTTGGACTTCTCCGCATGGAGCTACTTCCTTACAAGTATATGGCGTAAGAACAAAAACGGAGGGGAATCCTACTTGAAAAACTATGGCAATTTTAAGTCGGCCCTTCGCTGTTTGTTTCCTTCGGTGGGTGTGACTTTGCCACCATGGTTTGACACGCATGCAAAGGAGCTTGTCACGGCCCTTAGGAGAGTCTCTGCTCAAGAGCGTGGGGAAGATGCCGGAGAGTCACATCAAGCGGGAAAATGCTCTCTCCCGTTTCCTTTCTATTGTGCAATGGCGCATTAGCTTCTTCGAGATGGATTGTGGAGTGCCCACTTCATTCATGTGTACTCATGGAATCTCTCGGCAAGGGCATCTACAACTTGTGCTCTACGGCTATCTCACTTTGCTTGGGACAATGATTGCATGAAGATTTACTTTCCAACACAAAAAATGATCAAGATGGAGGGAAGCAAGGTCAATATTCACATCATGTGTATGCAAACCCAAGCATTCCATACATATGCCCATTATTATCCTTGGCAATGTTCTTAGCCACTACCGAGAGGGCCGATTCAGATGGAAATGCTTCCTTTGATGAACAAGCAGCTTATGCAAGGCATTCAAAGCAAATGGTAGCATGAAAAGAAAAAAATGTTGAAATGCTCCGTGCATATGGCCTTGAACCTAGTGATATCGGGACTCATAGCAACCGGAAAGGAAGTAGCACCTTCGTAACGTCTCAGGTTACCGATGGCCCAAGCATTGCCGCTATGTGCAATTGAGCCCGATGAGACACTGGCAAGGTGTTGAGCACCTACTTACAGTACGAGGCGGTTGGTGATCAATACATTGGTAGGATCGTGGCCGGCCTCTCACCATCAAGTGGAACAAAGTTTGCTGAGCTTCCTCCTCACTTCCTCCCCGGATTAGATTTGCTGGTTCTTAATCAGCTCCTCAAAGTGGCATTTGGGAGTTTCACACGGAGACCACTAGTGCAACCTGTGTTGGAGCATTGTTTGGCCACTCTTTTGTTCCATGAGGCATTCTTGCTTCACGATTTGGGCCAAGGGAACCCTCTACGGTTTATACCGCTATGGCACGATCCATCCCGAGAGCATTTGAAAAGATTTCTGACCTGTGATGGCAATGAGGACAGATGTGGGAACGGCATCACGGCCACCGGCATACCCATGAATGTGCACATCCTGTCCAGTTGCACATCAACAGCCAAGTCCATCAAGAAATTGAAGAACAACCTTCCTAAAGTTGTTCTTCAATGCCTCGAAGGAAAAGATGTTGACTGTGGGAACATCACATCAGCCTCCATCCGCAACATATTCCAAGAAATGGTCCAACCCCTCATGACGACGGTGACGGAAAGCATCGAGGGTGGTGGACAGCGGCCATGCGTACATCCACTTCAAGAGCCCAACATGCTTGGGCTCACACGTTTGCCAACAGCTCCTCTCCATATACCAACCAAAATTTCGGTGAAAGCAGCTTTTGTGAGCTATTCATCAGGCCAAACTCCATGGAAAAGGCTCACGAATGCTATGGTGGACAAAAAAGACCGAGTATTGTTAGCCGACCTCAAGTTCATCATGGAACACATCGCACGCGAGTTGGTCAAGAAGAATGCATGGAACGGAGAAGTGCCCATCGATCCAAGCTACGCAACGAGGCTCTTTGATCTCGCGAAGGAGCATGTGCCCACGAAGACAAAACACGGACGTACCCTCATGTGGCGAAGCGCATGCTTGTACCTCCGGAAGCAATGCAAGGCGAGGGCACAAGAAGACCAAGACGGGGACTCCTCGCCGCTTCCGCCATCTTGATTTGCGTCTACTTTTCTCCCACATGTGCGGTGCAGTCGACGACCTGTGTACGGCACGACGTAAGGCAAACTAGGGCAAAGTCATTCCATTAATCGATATTTCTTTCCTACATTTATCGCGATCGTTTCCAAAGATATCGATTACAAATATTGTAACGATCTCAATACAATATTTCCAGGTAAAACACTTTTTCTGCCCTCTCGCGCGCACGCGCCACCACGCTCCAAACCACCGACGACCTGCACGAACCCAGGTCCACCTACGCTCCCTGTTAACCTCGCGGATTAACAGCAAATCCGGTCAACACCCCCCCCTTCCTTCTCGAAACCGATGGGAAGATTCGAAGGGACACCGTTGGGTTGGAACATCGGTCCTCCCGCCCCCGATCCCCGTAAAGAATATTCTCTCGACCGTGGACCCTGGGGTCGCCTTCCCTGGTTTCATCCAAGACAAGACGCTCGTTTTCGTTCAGCTCCTCGGATCGACACTGGCGACGGACTCGAGCCGATTCGGCGATCGAAAAATATGGGAAGGCTTCGAAACGGTCCCTTCCAAGCGAAGGAGCGTTTCAGCCGTCGCTCATACCCTCGTCGCTACGCTTGCGACGTCGCTCTCGTGCCTTTGTGGTGCATGCGACGCAAGCGTCGCCTTGCATGCGGGAGTTCCTAGGGAGTTGGCTTTCCAAAGTGGTCCAGCACGAGAAGATTGGATCGAGCTACGACGGCAGCCACTCGAAAGTCCACCCGCCTCTCACACGGAAGAGGATGAAATTTCGGTGCTAATCAACACGACCCCCAAGCACATAGATAGAGCCCTTGCCGTGGCAGAAACATGGGGAAGAAAGTGCGCACAATCTTCGTGCTTCCAAAAGTCTGCGAGGTGGAGGATTCGAAAGGGATGGAAAGGGTTCGCTCGATACAGAAACAGTACTGTTACCTCGACATGAAGATTGTGCTGGCCATGGAAATGCAGCACTGCTACGAGTATCCACCAGTCCGGCCATGGCTACACGCCCTACAAATTGTTCAGCGCTACTCTTTCAAGTGGCTGCTGAAGTGTGATGATGACGTATATGTGAATGTTCGTCTCCTTCGCAAATTTCTGCAAAGTAAGGCCGTAACCACATGCAGAACTTTGCCATGTTACTTTGGTGCCATAGGATATGGTAGGAAGCAGGAAAAGCACCGCATTGGACTGAAGGGCCACCCCTTTGTCATGGGCGGACCCTGCGTGGTCATGTCGAGCTCGGGATACAGGAAGGTGCTCCCTGTCCTTCCATCCTGCATGACCAAACAAGCTGTAAGGATGCATTCAGACACACAATTGGGCCGATGCTTCCTTCAGGTAAATCTATCTGCAGGTCTATACCCCTTGAAAGCAAGAAAGCTGCAACAGCTCTTTAAGCACTACCCACCATCTTTTAAAAAGTTAAGTGGAAAAACGATGAAACCTTTTGCAGGGACCACAGTTCCCCAAAAATTACGCCGTGCAGATCGACAACGACTCTCGCTGCACACAATCAAGACCAGGAAAGAAATGCACCTCGTTCATGAACAGCTGCATTGAGAGGTCATACAGCTCTTCTAATGCGAGGATACACTTTGTTGCACACCACGACTTCCAGAAGGCGGTGGGAAGCTCGAGCATACCTTCGGCAAGCAAGGGTGCGTTAATGCAGAGGTGCGGGATGGTATGCGTTGATTGAACGCCAGAGATCCGCAACTTACTATCCAGCCTCCTGCGAGAACAGAAATCCGTTTTACATGCTGCATAGTTCGATTGATTGCACGAGAGTAAGTCCATCATTTGCAAGCAAGTTTTGCCCCTGGCTAGATAGGGCAGAGTGTAGCATGTTTCCGATGGAACTCATCAAGGTGACGATAAGAGGCACTGTTTTCAAAAGTTGACGGTGATGGAGAGTTCTAAGTCCGCTTTGCAGGCCACCTTCTTCAAGGAATACGAACATTGTCACCATGCAGAATGACGCTTGTTTGCCAGTGGACCCTGCTATTTAGTAGAGTAAAGCCATTCGAAACAGGCATGTACATTTGATGAACGTAGATGGAGACACGGCACAGGGAGCAGTGCTAGCAGATGTCCCCATGGCAACGCGTTGTATGCGATCATAATTCTGATGAATTTTGGCCAGCAGTTGAATAGAAAGTGGTTTTGATGAGTTCCATTGCAATGAAAAAGAGAATTGCTCTTCAGAAGCATACAGAAAATGTATGGCAGGTTCACCACCTTCATTGATGTTGATGTTGTGGCAATTAACTCAATTGCATAACTAATGACAATGAGCCTTTGGGCTTGGGGTCTGAGTTCACACCAGCGCATGCATGTGTTCTGATGGTCCAGACACAGTTCGTGGCAGTGTAGCAATCAATTCACGCAGGCATTGCACATTGCAACTCTGTATCAGGAAATCAGTAACATTTGCATATTGAACTGAATGATTTACATGCGTTTTGTTGAGTAGGTGTTGTTGACTACCTGCCCGAGTTTTGGCTTTTCAAACGACATGACTTCCTCTTTCATCTGTACAGTCTGGAAGACCTCCTTTATGCGAACAGGTTACTATGATTCCTCGGGCGGCATTCTCCTCTGAATACCTCAAAATTTTGGTCATGTCAGTTGTGCAATTCAAGTAGACAGTACTTATGATGCATCCGTACCCGCTTGCAATTTCGCTGCATTTTCGGTAAACAAGTGCGCTGGCCACGGCATACTAGGTCAAGGGTAAGTTTATTTCTCTGCACAATGGGCTGAGGTATAGATCACCTACCTGTGTAAGTAAAAGCAAAAGAAGGCCGAGTTTTGCTCCTACTAGCACAGTGTATTGTTGACTTTGATTGCTGAGTATTCGTAAGTGGCTAGAGGTGAACCCAACCAAACATGTACGAGGAAGGTGATTTGGTCTACAAATGCGGGTGCGCCACAATTTCAACCTACAAGATGTCTCCGTAGCACACTAGTGGAGAGACACTTAATCCAAAGATCTTGGAATGAGACATCGTCTCTACGTAGTATGTAGTGGAACAAGCACACACACACACTGCTACTCACGAGGGATGAATAGCTGCCGTATGAGCTGTCCATTGAGAGGTGAATTGTGTCAAGGATACGATTGCTTTTTCTACCGTTTTGAAGCAGCCGACTTATCTTGTGTAGATCTTGTAAGAGGAAAACCAATCAACAACTAGCTTGTTGTCCAGCCTGGACTATTAGACAAGCAAGACTGCAAATTAATTGCCGTCCTAGTGAGAATAATGTGAGGGATGATCCCAGTTCATGTCTCTTCATTGCCACCTTTGCTACCCTTGCGCCCACATCACCACAAGCTCGCGTTGACGCCGCATCCGAGGGTATTCCTTGTACTCACGCCCACTATCGCATATGTTACTTATGTGTGCTGTTGCATGCATTGACCAAAATTGCAAGCTACTGCAATCTCTCTAAGGTTTCCTGCGGGGACGGCTGACTGTGATAAAAATGGGCCGTTCCCTGGAATGTGGTCCGACTTGTTGTGCGCTTTGTCCATCCTCTACTTCAACATGTACTTGCATTGGAAAGCTCTAGGTTTTCTCGGATACGTTTTGCCGATGGATCGGATAGAGGAATGGTGTGATATCGTGAGTGCGTGGCATGGGCTTGAGGACTCACCATAATTGTGTAATGCATCGCGCCTGTTTGCCCTCCAATGTTGCCCTCAAGCGCTTGGGGTTCAGGGTTACACAGTGGCACCCATATTGGAAGATCCACCCCAAACCCCAGCCGTTGTATGGATCTGGGATGGTCGCACAACATGGAAGAATGGAAGAGTCGCCACGCATGATTGACTGGATTGAAACAGGAATGCAGTACGTGTGGGGAGATCGAGGTATTGGGGAACGGAGAGATGGGATGGAAGGCAAACAAGCGAAGATCAAGGGACAAGGTAAGGACGGTAGGAAGGCATGGATGTGGAGAAAAGAAGGAAAGGATCCGACGGTTCCACGAAACAAGTACAAAGCATGCGCCTTGACATGCTTCGGTTGCGCTGTGGCGTTCGCGGCTGCGACTGGACTGTTTGTCTCATGGAGGGACGCACAAGCACACTTGAGATTCGGAATGAGGCTGGACCATCCGACCCAAACGTGTCGAAACCATCCACCAGGAAGTGTCGTTTTGTATCGCATCATTGGGAACGAAATACCTGGAAGGCACGGTCCAGGACAGACGATGCGAAACGTGCCGTACATCCTGGATCAAGAAGAGGAATTCCAAGGATGCACCAAGAGGTTCGTGCTCAACTGGATCGTCAACGATACGGTCGAAAGGGAACTAATCCAACTCTTCAAGGAAAGGAATGTGCAGTTCACCAGAATTCCATTCGAACCACGTGTGTATCGGAAGGTGCTCCTGGATACTGGATGCTTGCCTACTCCTGATCTTCTCTTCCATCCAGAATACCACAAGCTACCTGCCAGGAGGAAATTGCGTTTGCTGTACGCCGTATACCGTTTGAAAAACAACTATGTCCTTAATAACAATGGTGCACGCAATGCCGCCTTACGAGAAGGGAAATCCATGGCCGCATGGACGTTGCCTTGGGATGGCAACTGCTTCCTTGTGCCTGATGCCTATCAACATATCTATTCAAAGATGTCGATGTCCAGCAAGGGTTACCTCACTGTACCCATGGCTAGGCTCGTTGCACTGGGGGACAAGGAATTGGCCAATGTCTCCTCAGCAAATTTCACAGAGGAAGCCCAGATTGCTTTCCACTGCAACAGTGAAATGATCTTCGACGAAGGGTTCTATTATGGACACCGCGCCAAGGCCGAATTGTTAATGCGGTTTGCTCCCCGGGAACAATGGAACAAATGGAAAGAAGATGTCGGATTCGGATTGCGCTGTCCAGCATCCAAAAATCGGGTTCCCTGGCACATCGTGGACCGGTTGGACGATTCTGTGGGATGGGTGGCAAGATTGCCTTCGGGGAACAAGTTGCTTGAAGTTGGTGAAAATGCCCTTACAAATCGCGATCACGCCAGGGTTAGAGGTGTACTTGACTTTTTGTTTGATATCGACTCTACTCTGCATGGATGTAAGCTAGATTGCACAATTGGACTGGACATGGGCACTCTACGGAAGGAGCGCAAACAATTTCAGAAGGGGCACAATCCAGAACTAGTTGGGTTGATTGCTCAATTGGTCCAAGGTGCGGTGATAGCACAGTCAAGAGGGCCATTTTCCGTGGTCAACCAGGCGGTGCTGCCTCCAAGTGAGGACATGCATGATTATTTTTGCTGCAACAATGGTGGAAATACACTGCAGGATGCAGATGACCAGGCAAATTTCCTCACCCCAGTGCCAAACAAAACGCTGAGTCCCAACAGACAGTTGTCTCTACAAGTTTCAATGGAGAACAAGGTATCGCTCGACCGTGTATTGAATGATTCAACCATCTGTGCGTTGGCCTGGTTCTTTACAGGGAACTTGACCTTTGCAGATCATGCCGTAGAGCTGCTGGATGTCTTCTTCCTGAATGAAAAAACGAGGATGAATCCTCATATGAAATTTGCTCGATTCTCTGCTGCACCTGGTGAAACTGGTATCATGGACATGCAAGGCATGTACCATTTTTTGGATACTGTACGTCTTTTGCAATTTTCGGGATCTCTTAGTGCGTCTAGACTTAACCTACTTCGGGAATGGCTTGATACGTATCTGACCTGGCTGCTAGAATCAAAGCCGGGAAGGATCGAGCGGCAAAGGTTGGACCATCGTGGCACATACTTTGACATCCAAGTAGCAGCGATTGCAGCATTTTTGAAGAAAAAGATAGTGCTGATGGAGAGCCTTGCTCGTGCTCAAAGCAGATTGGCTTTTCACTTCCGGAAGGTGCCTTCTGCAAATAACATGACCTTTGAAAAGCCACAAGCCCATGCAACAACTCTCAATCTGTTGGCTTGGACGAATATGGCTATTCTGTCCCATAAGTTTGGAGTTCCTTTGTGGCTGGTGGGCGACGAAAGCAGCGGCGGCATAGCGAGCGGGTTCAGGAGTTTGAAGGAAATGAGAGTTTCTCAAGCTGGGAACAGTAGCAAAGTAGATCAGTTGGGATTCCAGGTGCTGCATTTTTTCGTACAAGGTAGGTACATTCGAGGAGCGGGGCAGCGGCTTAGCAGGAAAAAGTATGCGCTTCCTCCCTGTTTGGGACCAGACTCTGGGGTTAGACCTTTTTGGAACCTAGGTCTTCGTGTTCCGCGGTAGTTAGTTGCTAAAAGACATTGCATCGACTTTTTCCGCCATTCCTGGATTGCTTTTCTGGATCGTTGGGAGAGACACTCTTTGTGGAGTGGCGTAGGTTTGGGATCCACGCGGCATGTTGGACTGCAACAACTGCTGACGGCATCATCTTACTTGACACAGGCATCCGTGTTCATTCACGAGTGCGTTTCTGTGTACAACCATTTCTTCAAAGGTTCCCTTGGCTTCATTGTCTGATGCGGCGGTGCTAACCCCTCACGGGACCAAGCAGGGTGCACATCCTCACGTCTTGATTTCTAGCTCAAACAATCTACCTCTTTCGTGGAGGCTTGGTATCGTTGGTCATACCCCCCTTCGTGCAATTTCTCGTGTCCTACTCATTCTTCGCGTGCGAGATGTCCTTCCAGGGGTTCTCGTCGACGCCATCGTCTTTCCCTTTTCGATGGGACGTGTCATCCATTCCTCGTCCTCATTCGAAAGCACATCAGTTCCATCTTACGTCGTCTGGGTTGTCCGACTCTTCGTTGTTTCGTTTCTTTCGTTCTGGAGCACCATGGATCGTCCATTCCAACAGGGCTTTTCACCCTGGAAAGACTTGGCATCGCGCTCCAACGCCTAGTGCGATTCACAGGCATGCCTTCCTCGAACGCTTGCAATCACCTTCCCGTCGGAAGGAGAGGAGGAACTAACGTGGTCGCGCACGTCCGCGTCCTCTCGGTTGCCACCACCCTCGTCCGTTCGTCGGGGAGGGGGATCGAACCCGGGACCTGTGGCAAGGATCGACGGGACGAAGTACGAAATCGGGAGGGACGAGAGGAGTCAACGAACGGGATGGAGTTTTTTCTCTTTCCAAGGAGACAGACGCCAGGGTCCATCCAACCTTGTAGATCGCGGATTTCGCATCATCCAAACGGAGAACGGACGTGATTGTCAACGGTGTTGGTGCAGGAACCAAGTGCGGTGGAGGTGGATCAGAAGAGGCACCAAGGTGGGCATACGAACGCGAAGCTGGATGCAAAATGGGACAACGTGCGATGGATCCATCCCCAAACGGCTAGGGGATGGCCTGGGGAGGGCCAAGGTTATTGACAAGACAGGCTGACGCTGGGGAATTTCTTGGTGAAACTGCGATCCATCTCGGTGCTCTCTTACACATGCCCTTCGAATGCGACCATAGGTCGCCGGGAAGACATAGCCGAAGCGCTCGAGTCGCTGTGCTAGCGGTGGTAGACCACCGCATGATAGGGAACCTCACTGAAAAACGGCACACCCGAAAGCAGCCACTTGGCATGGTTCGTGGACAAGCTTAGCTTCCTACCAGGCCACAAAATGCATTTGCTTTGGTGCTCTAGCGCTTGCACAGTGTAGAACCAGATCGTGTCAATTGTGCAAGTGTAGAGCGTAAATCAAAGGTTGTGGTTGTGCAGGACATGCATCGTTGCTAAGCCAAACAAGCAAGCTCATTGGCACTGTAGGACTGTTGGCCAGGCATTGTTCTCACATTCCGGTGCAGCTGCTATTTGCAGCGCTATTTGCAGTCTATGCAACAAAGCGTTTATCCTTCATCATAGGAAATCTCCATTGCCTATGAACAAGCTTAGAATGAGCCCTGCCTGGATTGGGTCCATGCTCTCCTTGTTCTCAATAGTGACTCACGTTCATTGCAAGAGTAGAGATGTGCGGCATACTCAAAAGCAACTTTGTGAAAATCCTTCTCTCATTTGGACAGGGTTGTCGGCGGTGTCACAGGCAAAACCAACCTCGACCACTTCTATAGCTGGGCTGTACACTCCATACAACATTGTGCCTGGTGGTGGCGAGAGATACCTCTTGAGTGCTGCAGCTGTCTTTCAGGCCATGAAGTACCATGTAGTGCTTATGACACATCAAGGGAATGTTTGCAAAACCAAGAGCATGTTACTGGATGTGGTAACAGCACTGGAAATCCCGCTCGCTCCTTCCAACCTTTCGTACGAACGTGTTGCCGAAGGAAGTAGCATCTCGGTGGGACAGATTGCAGCATTGGAAGTTTTCTTTCTTCTAGGCAACGAAAAGTTACCACGATTACCAGGGCTTGGTAAGGTCAACATCTACATGTGCCAATTTCCATTTGATATGCATAAAAAGATTAACAGGCAAAAGCTTGATATGTTTACAACCTACGATTACGTATTGGTCAACAGCAAGTACACATATCTGCATTATAACAATTTTGCTCGGAGCGCCTTCATTAGAGCAAATCGATTGAACATGGTGTCACCGCTTGTGTCACTCTTATACCCACCAGTAGGAAAAATGAGGGCAGTTGTAAGCAATGAGACTCCTGCAGGCCGCCAGAATATAGTCATGATTGGCAGGATTTTCAGTGGAAGACAGAACAAGGGCTACGTCACTGCAATACGTATGTTCCAACAAGTCTTGAGTTGTGCACCCAATGGCACGCAACTGCACATTGTTGGTACCCTAATGCCAGGGCATCATAAGTTTTACAACAAACTGCAGGAACTTGCTCGAGACTTTGCACAGAGGATACATTTCAACATCAATGCGGATCAAAGAGGGATTAGGAACATTCTCTCCTCCTCACTCGTACAATGGCATCTGACAGGGATTGATTCCAAAACTAGCGACCCCGCATCTGAGGAACACTTTGGTCTGTCAGTTGTTGAAGGCATGCAGGTAGGTGTCATCCCAGTGGTTATCAACAAGGGAGGTCTTGGGAAGATTGTTGAAAATGGCACCTCTGGATACATTGGCGAAAGTGAGTCCGAAGTGGTTGCATTGACATGTTCCATGTTTCAAAAGTCCTCCGCTCAACTAGCAAGGATGAGGAACTCTGCACAAGTGTCAGCGAAGTACTTTGCGTACACTAGCTTCAGCAAAAATTTGAGGGTTGTTGTGCAAAGAGCATTTTTGTCCAAACCGTTTCGACACTTTGTGAAACGAACAAAGCATATTGTACACAACCGTACGTTTGAACTTCCACTACATTCCAGGAAGATTGCAATGATCATCGAGGACCGGCAGCACTTTGCTTTAGAATACGTTGTCAAGAATACTCTGTATCATCTAGGAGAAGGTTGGGGGCTTCTCGTCGTGCATACACGAACAAACAGCGTTTTTGTCCGTGCTGCTCTTTCTTCCATCAAGAATGTTACCTTTCATGGGCTGGATTTGGATTTTTTCAATGTAGATGAGCTAAACAAGTACATGAAGCAACCCACACATTGGGCTCAAGACGTAGAAAAAGTGCTGTTCTTTCAGACCGATTCCTTGCTACTGCACGGCAATATATCAAAATTCCTCCAGTATGATTACATTGGAGCCCCGTGGCATCTTCAAAACAAAGGATGGTCAACAGTCCGGAGTCTAATTCCATCCGGTGTAGGGAATGGAGGTGTTTCTCACCGGAGCACATTAGCAATGAGGAAAGTAGCTGCACGCTGTGGACACTTAAGCCCTTCTGCTAAAACGAGGATGTATTCTTTGTCAAGCAAATGCAAAATTCTACAGAGTACAGGCTGCCAAGCAGGGCTGTGGCATACGAGTTTGCGCTTGAGGTGCCTTGTAGTGATTTAGAAGTAGTAAAAAGGAATCACACTTCAAGTTCCATGCACGGGAAAAAATCAGTGCCAATGGCCCTGCATGCCACCTGGTATTACTTGAAAAATGCTATTCACATGCAAAAACTTCAGCGCTTTTTGGAGATATCACTGTGCCCTGGACCTAGGGAAGAATAACTGCTCTCAGGTAGCAGAGAATCAAATATCATCAATGTAAGAAATTTCACATGGAAAGGGATTCAGTGTTCGTTGAAGCTTGCTGATTGGTTACCAAGGGATATGTCTACAGCATTGAGCCATACGACCAGATAAGGCTTTACGTTCTTCATTTAACCTCATGGCTAGTCTGAACTTGTCAAAGTTACTTTGTCAGAAGTTTCAAGCAGGGTGTCTTTGAGTGATAACTCCTAACAAGTATAGAAAGAATGGCTGAGAGGTCTGCTAAGATGCACAAATGTAGAGTGGTTCAAGTTACATGCAACTTTCGAACGTTTTAGGTCCAGGCAGCTGTTGGTTGAACCTCTTGTTCAAAGGTGCTTTCGCGCCGCGAACCATCTTCCTATTGAAAGTTGAGATTTTTTGGCAAATGTGGTACACCTCCAAAGCTGCTGAGCTTGCCTTCATTGTTTCATGCAGTTCCTCACTCGAAAACTCTTTTAGTCTTTGCTTGTGAGTCAAACGCTCTCTATCCATAGCATCATTCCATGGACATCAGGATTGCAGGAAATTA
Organism: Picocystis sp. ML; assembly: GCA_003665715.1. NCBI lineage: Eukaryota > Viridiplantae > Chlorophyta > Picocystophyceae > Picocystales > Picocystaceae > Picocystis > Picocystis sp. ML. Next base: position 105,942 of record QYZS01000153.1, read on the forward strand.
TTCTCTTTAGGAATTAGAGAGATTTGTGAGTCAGCAACTGTCTCCCCTAAATGTTTATGCAAGGTGTAATATCACCATTTTCTTTTGCAAGACCATTTCATTCCTAAATTCCTGTTAGAAGGCACCTTGTAACAGCATCAACAACAATACAGGCTTGCCTTTCTTAAGTATCAAATTGTTCATAACAGTCCTACAATCTACTCAAGCACACTATCTTGGTAACAAGTAGATGAGTCATGCAGACTTTGTGTGTAACATCTGTAGGGTGTTCGTCTTTCACTTATCTTCATCGAGCTGCTGTACAAGATCGACCGGTGCTACAACTTTGCGCATATGAAGAGCCTGCTTAATGTCAGGTTGAGATGCTCCTGAACCACAGGTCTTGTCAATCCTCGTATTCCAAAGAGAATAAGCGTTGCAAGATCTGTCAACTGAGACCGTAAAAGACGCTCTCAATGTGGATACCAAAACCATCATATGATTGTTGTAGCTTCCTCAAACCCTTGTCAAGCCCATGCGTTTGAACCACCTTTGCGCAGCTTTTGCCCAAAGTAAATCGGTGATGATAGACCTGGAAGCACGTACTGCATGACCGGTTCACATGGTACATAATTCTCAGGCATATTTTCTTCGAGCTGAAACTTCCTATGCTTTGCATTGACCAGTCAAGCGAACCATGTCTCCAAATGTTGTCCCTTGCACTTGCGGAAGATTTGAAGGATGCGGACTACTCAAAGGGGTGTTGACTATGGAAGCCGATGCCTGCCTAAATAGCCTTGACAGCTACTAGGACACGTGAGCCTCAACATTCCATATCCTTGTGCATTCCTTGACTGAACTCTCTCACGATGAGCAGTTGGTACTGTCCCTCACACCAGCATATTTTGGACCGTTCCACGAGGTCCTTTGTTGGTCCTTGATGATTCAAAGTTGGTCGTCACTTGCAGTTTGAAGCATAGATGGAAATTATATGACCCACGACATTGGTCAAGGCTTCGCTGTGTTGCTTCCAGTCTGTGCATAGCTGAAATTCCTGCCAAAGGTGTGGGAGCCATGTCTTACGTCCTAAAGGGGCGTTATTCGCTTTCACGACAAGGGAGGTGTGGACTTGCCAATGGCGCATCTGACTGTCCTCGAACACATAATCTGCGTTCTTATGAAAAGGCAGGGCGCTCCTTGGCATTGAGTTCACGGGCAGGACAGGTGGCAACTACATCTAAGGTTCTATCGCACGTTCACTGATTCCACTTGTGTCACATACCCTTCATCGTGCACTTTCAGCCACTAAGTTTCTTGGAACAGAATGATGCGATGGGAACCTGTCCAGCAGACGAACGTTAGCACCATCGCACGATTCCCACTTGCATCGTTCGTACCAGGTGGCATTCCTTACGATGAACGACACGTGGATGTGGAACAATCCTCGTCGGTGTTGGCACTTGGACAACCACGAGAGAAGCACGCGGCCTCGACGTGTACCCGCGAAAATGATTTCTACCGCTTCTTCTCCAACTGGATCGCCAACAAGGCGATTTCTTCTTGCACTCCGTATAGCTTTTCTTGTACAAACTTTCTGTCGGTTGGATACCTCTTCCTGAGCGGAACGTATACATGCTAAGACTAGGCGGCTTCGAAGCAACCTCAGAATCGGACGGAACGTGTACTACACTGGGAAGTACTGGAACGACATTCCCTTCGTACGGCAGGAAGTGTTCCATCAACGCGCTACAGGACGTCCGGACGTGCATTGGGATGCCTGTCTCCTGGAAAGGAGAGGGGAAGCGTTCCAGAAAGCTCTCATCTTGAACGCCGGAGACGGATGGGTCGAACGTTCGCTTGTGGACAAGAACATTCTGCTTTCTGGTGTTGGCATTATTGCACAGCGTCCGTGGAGACACTGCCAATTCACACACGTTTGGGCCTCAAGGCGGCCAAGATGCCAAGGGAAGAGGATGGAAACGCCTCGAAGGGCGCGTTTGTGGAGCGTCAGCCGTGTGGGACGGCTCCTGCTGACTTGTGCGAGTCTTGGCGGTCTTGAGAAGCCGCAGCAAGCTCGTGGTTGGTGGAGGCACGCACTTGAGAAGTCGTCAAGGCAAAAGTCTATTTTCAAGTCAAGTGAGGGGGGCCTCTAGTAGGCCCTCAAACCAGCAGCGGTTCAGGGTGGTACCCTTATCTCCATGGGGCGCCTGGTGGTCACGTGGCCCTGTCGCCCTCATCGGACGGTTGCACGACAGGCAAGCACGTGACCCAGATCCCCAGGGTGCTTCCCCACCCTTCGATCGACCTCGGGAGATTCGGGGGGATCCGGTCCCCCCTTCTGCCCGAGTCTCCTAGGGTTGCCCCGAACTGAGCCTGGGCTTCATCGGGTTCGCCCTGGGTCTATCCGGACGGCGGTATTGGGGAGATCCCTCGTACCCTCGGACCGGGGTACCAAGGGCTTCCCATCCCCCGCCTTCCCAGGTCCTGAGTCGCACTCGTCCAGTTGGGGAGGGGTTACCCGTCCTGTACCTGACTTGATATCCAGCGATTCACAGCAAGCTCCAAGCTCGCTTATCTAAGCTACTGCTTGACAAGGATCTTTGTCAAGCACCGGGTCCCATCGTAGGGGGGATCCTGCCCTGTGCAACACTCTCCCGGTTCCCGGCGAATGCCGCATCACAGTTGGAAGTCATATACGTATGCCACGGGGTCATAGACCATGGCTCGTACTTGCTCTCCCAGGTAGTAGTCAATCTTACCGTCAGTCCATATGATTTTGTGTAGCCCGTCTTCAATGCTGTCAACCAAGCCTTGGAAGTAGGCTGGATCCGATCGATCGGGTGTATGAAAGAGTTCCTGAACCACTTGTCCTGCCAACTCGGTGGGTACGATAAATCTGGGGCGGCGCCGAGTCTGGAACGGCAATTTGGTGAAGGTCCAGGTGTTGACCATGATGGGACTGGGTGATTGAAGGTAAGCTGTCTTCTTGTGTGTGAACACAGCATTGTAGTTGCTGGGGGTAATTCCCTGTTCAGGTATGCATCCATTGGCTTCCTCCAGTGGCAGAAATTCTTCAAGCAAGGCTGCAGTTTCGTCGATCCAAAAGAAGCGTTGCGATGAGTCAGCCAGGGAGCTTTCGACCCAGTACCGCACCGGTTGTGTGGGAAAGGTTGCGTAGTCGCGCAGCAGAAAACGGCGGATGCGATACGTTGCAGAATTGGTCTGCATATCCAATGTATCCGGCAACGGTGCACGGGCAGGCTGCAGATGTTCATCCATTGGAAACAAGGTGAGGTCTGAATCCACCCAAGGTTCAATGCGGTCAGCGTGAATGCGATCAGAAAACGCCGATCCAGGTGGTAAGTCCAATTGATAAGCACCATTCTGTAGAACTTTCTTGATTGTGTATGGCCCCACATAGTATGGATCTAATTTGTGTTTGTCAGTAGGACCTTTGAGTCCATACTGCACTTTTACCTTGTCTCCCTGTTGGAAGGATTTTATCCGTCGCTTCGCAGTGGCCGTTTGCATGCGACGAGCGCCTTGAACCAGTTCCTGTAGGACGGCTTCGTAGACTCTGCGATGGCGGTCCAGCAGGTCTGATATGCGCGTGTCGAAGCTGTCAACTGTAAGATCTGTAGCAGCAGCACCTGTAGTAGGAAGCTGCAAGTGCCAAGGTAGCCTGGATGAACATCCAAAAAGCAGTGCAAAGGGAGAATGCTTGGTTACTGAATGCACGGAGTCATTATAAGCGTGCGCTGCTGCCTGAAGGTATGCGTCCCATTGATGTTTATCAGTACAGGTTGTACGTAAAGTTTGGAGTAGCGTGCGATGCTGACGCTCGGCTCCTCTCTGTGACTGAGAGTGATAAGGGGTACCTGTAACGTGACGGATGTTCAATGCAGCGCAGAATGCTTTGAACAGCGCACGATAGGCAGGCCCATTGTCCGTATGGATGTGTACCGGTGTGTGATACCGATAAACCAGGTGATCCATCAGAAGCTGCGCTTGGCGATGTGCGCTCCAGGTTGAATGGATCGGCACATAAATCGCATACTTTGTAAATCGGTCGACAACCGTCAGGACAGCATTATGACCCTGAGCTGTAAGCGGTAGATTCTCGACCATGTCCATTACTACCGTATGGAACGGGTATGGGTGAAATTGTAATTCTGGACATAACGAAGAATGTCGCGAACGATTCCCAGGTTTTTGGAGCTGGCAAACAGGACACCGGGCGACAAAATGTTCAATGTGGGATTTTATGTTGTCCCATGTAAAGTGACGAACAGCGTCAGCATGTGTACGTGTCACGCCAAAGTGTCGTGGGTCATGGATCATGTGCAGCAATTCCTGCCTCACAGAGTTATCTGCCGGTATAACCAATGACCATTGTTTGTTCTCTGTTGGGGCAAACAAGAGTGAGTCTTGGACCTTGTACCCTGCAGGTGGCTGTCGTAAGATGTCCTGGTACGTGGAATCAGCTTGGGCAGCATGGCGAATACGCTCCAGGATGGAGGGCGAGTCAACTGCAGCAGAATGTAGTGAGGACTGCGTTGGCTGTGGAGTTGTGATAGACGCGATAGAGCCACACACAGTCCCAGCAGGACTGCGGCTAGCTAGCGGTCGAAGCGTCCGTGTGTGGTTCAGCCATTGAGACAGCATGTGAGCAATCCATCCCACAGGGAAGGCGTTGCCGCACATACGTCGTCGACTGGCATCACTGACATTCTTTGCAGCAGTGTCACCAGTCTGCATGCCAACGAGACGTTCACGTTCGCCGGTAGACAGCGGGCGTGGTTTCCCGTCGGTTCCGCGTACCCAGGTAGAGCGCAGTCGGTCGCTGTGGGACCGTGCGCTAGCCATCAGCGTTGGGCATTTGGTGCGGGGCTGATGTATTGCGTCCAGGGGTACTCGCGCCCCATCATCCAGGCAGTCTTGCCAAGTAACGGGAAGCGGGGCGAGGTCCAGCGCATTTCCTCGTTGACTTGGGAAAGAAGTCCAGCACAATCGTGTGCGCGCTTGGGCACTGTAGTGGGACATGTCTTCCAGCATTGGCTCACCAAACCAATCGGTGATCTGTTCCAGATGAGGTTGTAGGTGAGCAGCAAAGGGGGTGCATTCCAGCACATAATCTGGATGCCCCAGCTTGTTGTGTAGTTGGGCCACGGCTGTAAAGAGTTCGCGCGTGTCGTACAGACCCAATGAAGGTTTTGATGCATTGGTGTTGGCCCTGGAGAAGGGCTGACACGGCACGCCAGCGACCATGAGATGCACTTGGGGCAGTTTTTTTCTGTGCACCAGAGTTGTGACGTCATTGCCATAGCGGAAATATCCTTCCTGGTAAACAGGCCGGGCCTGGAAAGGCGAACCTGGTGGAACACGCGGGATATTACGCTACGACAGTCCGGATCGGATTCAACTGCAATGTAATCCAGTACCACGTCGGATGTGGTAGGAATGATCAGCTCCAATGCCCGCAGTGTGGTTCCCATGCCAGCACAGAGATCGAGGATACAAAGGGTGTTTGCATCCTTTACTTTTGCGGAGTGCCGTGACAAATAGTCCGGGCCGATGTTTTCTGATCCAGGCCTGTATTCAATCGTAAAGGGTGCAAAGTACGCAAGCTTTTCGATCCAGCGCATTTCTCGTGGCGATAGCTGTTCGGTAGCTTTGCTACCCAAGAACTGGCTGGCTTTGTTGTCCGTTAGCACGGTAAACTGCTGACCAAAGAGGAGATGCCGCCAGTGCTGCAGTGCGTACAGTATGGCGCACGTCTCCTTCTCAGCAGGGTGATAATTCTGCTGAGCGGTGTTGAATTTCTTCGACCAGTATTCTACGGGGCGCCAATCACCATTGCAAGCCTGTTGCATGAGGGCAGCACCCATGCCTATGTCGGAGGCGTCTGTTTCGATGCGAATGGATCGATCTTCATCGAAAAGAGCCAGAACTGGTGCGGACGTGAGAGCTTTGACCATGTTACGGAAAGCTTCTTCTTGGGGCTGTTTCCAGTATGAAGCGAAGGCATGCTTCAGCGATGCTTGATTTAATTCAGTAAGCGGTGCAGCGAGCTCAGCATAATGGGGCACAAAGCGCATGTAAAACTGGCACAGTCCCAGAAAGGCCATGTTTTCTCGCTGGGTCTGCGGGCGTGCAAAGTGCTGGATCTTAGACACCAGGTGGGCTGTACAAGCCAACTGACCGTCGCGAATGCGAAAGCCAACCCATTCCAAAGTGCTTCTGAAGAAGTGGCATTTGGATCGTTTGAGGCGGATATCGGCTTGTTCACAGGTTGTAAAGAACTCTTCCAGGTGTTGGAAGTGTTCCTGTTTCGTTTCCGAGTGAACGAGGATATCGTCCATGTACACCTTCAGAAATAGGAGGTGTCCAAACACTCTATTCATCATGCGCTGGAACATTGCCGGGGCGTTGGCTGCTCCCATGGGCATGACTTTCCATACGTACGATCCGAATGGAGTTACCACAGCAGTTTTGTCGATGTCCGCTGGGTCCACGCGAATCTGGTGAAACCCGTCCAACGCATCCAAAGAGGAAAAATACTTTGCTCCGCGCAGGCTCTGCAAGTAGTCATCAATACGGGGCAGAGGGTATCTATCCTTAACCGTGACGCTGTTGAGCAAACGGTAGTCGAATACTACCCTCCAGCCACCGTCTTTCTTCGGTACCAGAATGACAGGAGCTCCCCAACTGGATCCTGCACACAGATTCATCTTTCCGGCGTCCACATATTCAGCAATCAGCTCCTTCAGGGCTGCCTGTTGATGTGGAGACAACCTGTAGTAGTTCCTGTACTGCGGGGTCGCCCCTTCTACCAGCTGTATTTTAAAGGCTTCTCCGGGTACTCGCTCCGGTGGCGGTTCGACACGTGGTTCAAACAAATGCTTGTAACGTACATTCAGGAGATCGTCCAGACGTGCCTGGTCTGTTTCGTCCAACGGACATTCATCGCTGACTTGACTTCGCATGTGGGTCAAGTCAGTCTCTTCCTCAACTAGTTCTTTGCTTGCATCCAGTGGTTGCATCATCAGCAATAGACAACCAGGATGTTTGACTGCTTGTCGGGCCTCGCTTCGAGGCACAATCAGGTCCAGTTTGCGAGAAGCGATGAACTGCTGATCGCCGTAGACAGTATGTTTTGTGCTGTTGCTATCGCGCAGGATCATCCGATGTTGGGGCCAGTCCAAGGCCTCCAGGTACTGGTGGCAAAAGTTTGCCCCCAATATGCAGTCAAAGGTTTCTAACGGAGCCACTCCGAACTCGATGCGAGTTCGGAACCCGTCGATTGAGAATGCAGCCCTGATTACTGGGGCAGTGTGGACCTTCTGGCCTACAGCCACGCTATAATCGTAGGACGCTGTTGTGCACTCCCATGACACCCCTTCTGGGTCGGCCTGTCGCAAACTATTGTACAAGCGCTCGCTGATGAATGAGTAGCTGGCCAGGGTGTCCAAATAAGCTTGAGTCCTAATTTTTTGTGATTTTTTTCCAAAGTAAGTTTCAGCAGCAAGGAACTCTCCCCTAGGTCTGTTGCTAGCAACAGAATTCAGGTTGATGCATTCCTTCAGTTTGGTAACCGGGGCGGCTGCCTGTTGCGCTCCCGGCTCCGTCCCGGTGACCGAAGTATCGGGACGGAGAGCCATCAGTTTTTTGGTGCTCCCATTACGGATGCCATTTTGCAGCCGGACTGGTCATGTCCGTAACGGCGGCATCGTTGGCACAGGGAATGAGCTAAGCATAAGTTCTGCTCCTCTTGGGTAAGCTTTGCTCCCAGTGCCTTGCCTCCGAGCTGTTGCTGAACTTTTGTAATGGACTGCTTCTGTTCATCCGAGAGATCGTCAAAGCGTTTTCGCTGCCGCTTCGCTGCTGCCATTTCCTTTGACAAAGTGGGAGGCTGAGCCGGTAGGGCAGCTGCCACTCCACCTGTCGGTGTTGGTCCAGCATGCTGGGTGCCATGAGCCGTGCGTGAAGACGGCTTGCGGCTAATCCACTTGCCAGCAGCATCCTTGGTTTCCCTGCCATTCTGCTCATGCATATCGCGCTCCAGCTTGAATATCACAGCAGCCAAACTTCCAGGTTGCATATCTGGAACCTTGTCAACCTCAATAAGGTGATTCAGGTGCTTGTACAAAGCTCGTTGGAGGGAGCTGGGTAGGCCATGTTGTAGCCTGGCCGCGATGTCATCTTCAGTCAGCGTACGGCAGAGCGGCGAATAGCTTGCATTGACAACGAAGCTCAACTGGACCAGCCTATTGAGAAACTGTATTGCATTCTCTGCTCGGCGCATCCGGGTAGTGTGGAACTCTCGCCACGCTTCCGGTCCAGGGTCATGACTCTGGAAAGTCCGCTTGAGGTACGCAAAAAGGTCATCGACTGATCGTAGCGAGTTGGCATCGCGCATGATCAAGTTTTGGACCATGGCCTTTGCCGTACCCGCCAGTGTTTGGTTGATCGCTAGAACCAGTTGTTCCATGGGGCGATCGTAGGCATATGCTTGACACCAACACAACACATCGCGGTACCAGTAGGACAGCGCGTATGGGTTGTCTTCGAGTTCTGTCCCTGAGAACTTTTCGGTCGTTCGAGCGACACTTTCTGCAAATTCTTGGAGTCCTGGAGCGCGGAACCGTAGAGGCTCGTAAGACGAGGCAGCCCCTCTTCTTCCAACGGTGTGTGGGATGGTACGGGCTGTTCTTCCGACGCCGATGGCTTGCCCTTTACTTCCGGGAGCGTAAGCCCATCAGTTGCTGTCTTCAAATCATCAGGTGGGGAAGCTTGTTTGGCTTGTAAGAGCTCCTGGAGCTCCGCCAACTTTTCTTCAAGTCCCTCCCTCCGAGACTTTTCCTCCTCGAGGTTCCGTTCGAGGGCTTCCCATCTTTCTTCGCGCCCTTCTTCGTCCAAGGACGACATCCCTCAGGCTTCTTAGCGTTGTTGAGCTTCAGCTTCGACAGTATTGCACAGCGTCCGTGGAGACACTGCCAATTCACACACGTTTGGGCCTCAAGGCGGCCAAGATGCCAAGGGAAGAGGATGGAAACGCCTCGAAGGGCGCGTTTGTGGAGCGTCAGCCGTGTGGGACGGCTCCTGCTGACTTGTGCGAGTCTTGGCGGTCTTGAGAAGCCGCAGCAAGCTCGTGGTTGGTGGAGGCACGCACTTGAGAAGTCGTCAAGGCAAAAGTCTATTTTCAAGTCAAGTGAGGGGGGCCTCTAGTAGGCCCTCAAACCAGCAGCGGTTCAGGGTGGTACCCTTATCTCCATGGGGCGCCTGGTGGTCACGTGGCCCTGTCGCCCTCATCGGACGGTTGCACGACAGGCAAGCACGTGACCCAGATCCCCAGGGTGCTTCCCCACCCTTCGATCGACCTCGGGAGATTCGGGGGGATCCGGTCCCCCCTTCTGCCCGAGTCTCCTAGGGTTGCCCCGAACTGAGCCTGGGCTTCATCGGGTTCGCCCTGGGTCTATCCGGGCGGCCGGTATTGGGGAGATCCCTCGTACCCTCGGACCACCCCACCGCCACTTTGGGGAAGCGTGAGTCCTCGGGCTTTTTCTTCACATCAGGCCTGTTCCCCGTTCTTTTTTGTGGTGTATCTAGGTGATTCGACGAGCAGAATCCGAATCTGCGCTTGGTTGGTCCTGGATCGTTTGTCTTCTGGGTGAACTCGGCGCGGCTGGCTTGGGGAGTTCTCCAAATTCACCCTTTTTTGGGCGTTTTGGCCAGGCGGTTGAACATGCGCTTCATGGCACCAGGAGCATCGACTCTCGATCCGATTTTCTCATGAAGGTGTCCTATCTCTCCGTCTTTCCTTTCCCCGGGTTTGGCGCTCCGGTTCTTTGTGGATGCCTGGCTGCCGTTGGGAAGGTGCGCAGCAGCGGTGCCGTTTGGGCTTCCCACCACCTGCCGGTGGTTTTTCGCCTCTAGAAATCGCGACAGGCAGAATTTGGCCGTTTTGAGAGCACCGTTCGAAAGATCGCGCCGAGATCTATCCAACGAGCCATCGTTTGTTGGATTTGAACCCATATTCGAAGAGATACGCGCATCGAAAGAAAGGAGAACCCGCCAGGGGAAACGAGGCAGGATCCAGGACCCAAAGACCCTGGGACGTACGCGGGCCTCCCGGCGCTTGCACGGGCCGAACCAGGCCGGGATCCATCGATCAAAACCGTGCAAAACAGAGTGCTCTACGACTTCGATTGGAACGGCAACGTCCGGAAAGGCCCTCCCGAGGCTCCACGGATCCCACAGCGAAAACTGCCTTCACCCTATGAAGAAAAAGTGGCGGTGGGGTGGACCGGGGTACCAAGGGCTTCCCATCCCCCGCCTTCCCAGGTCCTGAGTCGCACTCGTCCAGTTGGGGAGGGGTTACCCGTCCTGTACCTGACTTGATATCCAGCGATTCACAGCAAGCTCCAAGCTCGCTTATCTAAGCTACTGCTTGACAAGGATCTTTGTCAAGCACCGGGTCCCATCGTAGGGGATCCTGCCCTGTGCAACAGCATCGACTTTGTGCAGGATTTCGTGGATGATGCCAATGCGGAAGCGTAAGTGAAAGGATACAAGTTAATTTACTATCAGTGCAATGTGAATTCGGATTCATCGCCTGGTGGTGATTATAATTCGGTTTTGAATCATGCAGCCGCTCATCACATAGCTTGCTTGGACTTTGTTTTCCAGCATGTATTGACGCTGCTCTTGCCAAATGGTTGGTTTGTAAGTATTGACTGTGTTGGGCCACACCGAAACCAATAACCTGCACCACTGTGGGGGAAGCTAAGAGAATTACATGCACAGATCCCCGCGCACTTACAACAGAAGCTGGTCTATCCACACTTATCAAGTATGCTTGCAACGGATCAAAGTGAGGCACAACACTCCGAGATGATTCTTGAGGTAATGAGGCGGTACTTCTTCCTTGAACTTTGTCGACCCCTTGGCGGTGCAATAGCATATCCCTTGCTGACCCACAACAAAGCAATTCATTCAAAGCCATACCGGACAACCCTCAAGTAGTAGAGATGTTACCAGAAGAAGACAGGAAATGGTTGGAAGAGGATTCGGGTCGAACATTTTTTGCATTTGTCATTGCAACGCCATTGAATGGCGGGCTCCAAACAAGGCTTTTCAAGATTTACTCCTTGATTCAGGTTTCGAACGAGAAGCCGCGGAACCACAAGCCTACTACTGCATGACAACCGCAGTTGCAGCCGAGGGGTGCCGAATATTGTAGTTGTGGAGGTAGGGGAAGTTTATCTTGACTGGTGTTTGAAACAACCATTTCTCTGCCTCCCAATGTCTTGTGTGCTTCAATCCTGAAAGTCTGGCAGGTCTAGAAGGAATGTGCGCTTGAGAATAATGAATTGTCTCTTGCGCAGAAACAAACCTGGTAACAATGCCTCCACAATGTCGATGTGAATCTTTCAAATGCACAAAAAGCATCAACACAGCACGATCTGCTTCTTGGTTGCATGCGGGGCAAGCTGTGCATGAATCGATTTGGCTTAACTTGGGTCCAGTAATTTTGATCTCGAGCTCTCTTTCCAAGTCCCATTCTTTCCCAAATAGGCTTCGTGAATTTTAATAGGACGGTTGGAAACATCCCGGCATGAGGGACTGTGGGATGGCCGATTCCCCAGATAGGCCCATCTCGGACATCGGTCCAGTCCCCCCCTCTCGGGGCCCCCATGCGAAAACAACCCCCCTAACCCGGGTTTCACTGGGTTCGGGGGGGGTACACCACGAAGGTGCCGACCAGGACGACGCATCTGGTGCATCACACCACACGTGGAATCGTGGACAGAGCAGGAGAAGGTCGGACGGAGGGGATCGAAACGCTCGAGAGGTGGAAAAGATAGACAGGAACAAGTGTCGGAAGAAGAGAGGAGGGGAAGAAGCGCTTGGAGTGGAGGTGATCGTTCGTGGACCATCGGGATCCTCACGGGCCTGGACGCTGCAACACCACCAACGACGTGGCTGTCGAGCTGATGCGGGTTGCGTGGCCGTTCCTCCCGACACGTCCACGGGTTGGAAGGAACGGCAACGCAACTACTTGCTGCTTTCCATGCGAAAGAGGACGGAGGGGGCGCGGAGGGGAGGGGGAGGTGGATCCTACTGCGAGAAACTGGTGGACAACCTGGCCGATTTCTGACCTAATTTGCATGCTGAATTGACATGAGAAAAAAACAGAGAAGGTGATGACCAATTGTCTAGCAAGCTAATGCTAGCTTTGCCAATTTTCTTGCAAGAAAAGAGACACATGGTCATTGCCTTCTCCTACGGAGAGACCAAGTGCACATTGGTATTGTGCAAGAGTCATATTCGACATGCACAAGTTCAAGACATCTTTGGCCTTACGTTGCATCTTTGCACTAGGCTTCGTGAAAGAGAACCAGCCTACTTCGGCGTAAGGCCACCATGGAGCCTCCTTGGTCAATAATGCCCTTTGCCGGGAGGACAACAAGATTGGCCGAATTCCTCCTTGCTCTAGAGGCAGGGCTTTAGACTTTCTTGGAATATCTGCCACGATAGCCTTTTGAATGTACCTGATTGTTGCACAGGTTAATTTCAGACCAAGAGTTCTTGGAGTGCCATTGCGAGCTCTCCTTGCATCGATCTCAACTTGCATCGCAAGGTGGGTGCGGATCATATCGGGCCCTTCTCTCATCCAATATCCTAGCACTGGCAAATGCTCTAGACTTTCGGAGTGGACCGATGATGCTTGATTGTCTTTGCATAACAACAAGACATAATGGAGGCGCTCTTCTTTCTTCTTTGCCCGATCGAGACTCTTCAAAGCATTGGCCAAATGCGAAAATGTGCTTGCCCTCAAAGGCAAGCCTAATGATGTATTGTGCATGGGTTCAACGTGTTCTCCTTCTTCAGTCATGTCTCAGCGATTCTTTACGACCGAACTACCCGATATGCACGGCGACTTCCTTCGCAAAACAATTTTGTAGATCTCCCGTACACCGCGCACCCGAGTGGATTGACCCTGCACGTTTGTGAGGGGACCGATGCCCATTGGTATAACCCTTCCTGGTAAAGAGGTTCCTCTGCGGTACTAGTCATCATGGATAGTTCTCCAAGGTAACAGAATTGCGCTTTGAGGCATTTCTTGCAGAGCTCGTGGATTCCTGTCATGCTACAGGGGTGGCATCAAGAGACTCGTCGAATGAACTGGACCGACCTCCCTAAGCGTCCAGTCGAAACCTGCATCGCCTCGATGCGAGGCAGGTCGCGACGGGACGCACCTGCAGGTTCGCCCAGGTGCATCGCCTCGATGCGAGGCAGGTCGCGACGGGACGCACCTGCAGGTTCGCCCAGGTGCATCGCCTCGATGCGAGGCAGGTCGCGACGGGACGCACCTGCAGGTTCGCCCAGGTGCATCGCCTCGATGCGAGGCAGGTCGCGACGGGACGCACCTGCAGGTTCGCCCAGGTGCATCGCCTCGATGCGAGGCAGGTCGCGACGGGACGCACCTGCAGGTTCGCCCAGGTGCATCGCCTCGATGCGAGGCAGGTCGCGACGGGACGCACCTGCAGGTTCGCCCAGGTGCATCGCCTCGATGCGAGGCAGGTCGCGACGGGACGCACCTGCAGGTTCGCCCAGGTGCATCGCCTCGATGCGAGGCAGGTCGCGACGGGACGCACCTGCAGGTTCGCCCAGGTGCATCGCCTCGATGCGAGGCAGGTCGCGACGGGACGCACCTGCAGGTTCGCCCAGGTGCATCGCCTCGATGCGAGGCAGGTCGCGACGGGACGCACCTGCAGGTTCGCCCAGGTGCATCGCCTCGATGCGAGGCAGGTCGCGACGGGACGCACCTGCAGGTTCGCCCAGGTGCATCGCCTCGATGCGAGGCAGGTCGCGACGGGACGCACCTGCAGGTTCGCCCAGGTGCATCGCCTCGATGCGAGGCAGGTCGCGACGGGACGCACCTGCAGGTTCGCCCAGGTGCATCGCCTCGATGCGAGGCAGGTCGCGACGGGACGCACCTGCAGGTTCGCCCAGGTGCATCGCCTCGATGCGAGGCAGGTCGCGACGGGACGCACCTGCAGGTTCGCCCAGGTGCATCGCCTCGATGCGAGGCAGGTCGCGACGGGACGCACCTGCAGGTTCGCCCAGGTGCATCGCCTCGATGCGAGGCAGGTCGCGACGGGACGCACCTGCAGGTTCGCCCAGGTGCATCGCCTCGATGCGAGGCAGGTCGCGACGGGACGCACCTGCAGGTTCGCCCAGGTGCATCGCCTCGATGCGAGGCAGGTCGCGACGGGACGCACCTGCAGTTGGTATGCATTGGGGCGGAATTCGATCTTCCTGACATGCGCGACTTTGTTTGCATTCTATCGGACGAAATGAAATCCACTGATCGCCTTAAACCCGCATTTCTCGCGATCTCGCTTTTGTGTGCCGATCCATGCAGGCCACCTATGCTACGAACGCTGTCGATCCACAGGTTGTTCTCGGTCTCAAGATCTACCGCCCCTGTAGCACTAGCCTGCCCTTGCAACGGGCGCCGACTTCCACGTCAAAGGACGAAGACGCCGGACGGTCAACGGACGCATCCAACGTCTCGGTCAAAAGAACGGGCCGTTAACGCGCGCGAACAAGGAATACGTGGTACGTAGACAGCGTTTTGCACCACGGATGTATGAATGTGGCATGTGATAGAGGCTGGGTCTAGTTTCCCGTGTGGAGTTGAAAAGGCATGATACCCTTTTCGAAAGGCATGAAGCTAACGTGGCAACTGAGGATTACATTGCTACTGCTAGAATAACGCTTACAAAGCTATCGACGAAGCAAGCGAGGAAGTATCGGGCAAGAGATCCTCTTCGTTCTTGTTGAGGTGGTGGAGTTCTTGCATTCATCTTCGAACGTTTTCAATCTTCCACAAGGGCCATGCCAAAATACCTTGGATTCCGTAAGTCTCATAAGAAAAAATTCGCGAACCGAGTCAACGTAGGGAAGAAGCGGAAGCAGAAGTCCCTTGTTGAAGATGTTGAAGGATCCAACACGGAGGGCCGTGTCATAGTAGAAGTAAGTGAGAGTCCGGGCTTGGGAGGTGACGGTTTCATACCAATCGAAGATCCGGGAGAAGGTGATGGCAACGAATCAATGCGTGATGCACCTGCTGAATGGTCACATTCTGATCTCTTTTTTCAGTCCTACGTTGCTACAAATGGGGTGCCGACCGTCTATAGAAACTCAGAAGAGATAGTCTTTGTTGTTGTTGGGTTGTCAAGCAACAACGCACCCATACCACTAGGTATGTGCAATGCAAGGAAGGTGGACGGTCTCACAATGAGCTATTGCAATGTGCAAGGTTGTGGGGGGAGTGAATGGGCTTATATGGACATGGCAACCCGTGGAATAGGCCAAATTTGTAGATGCACACAGAACTTATTGTCTATCTTTCCAAGCATCATCGAAGTGGATATTCCTTTTCAGAGAGGAATGGTATTGTTGTGTGATGGGATTGGTGTGGATGTACGGGAAGACATTCTTCAAGACGTTCGAAGTGTGGATGCTAATCTCTCTAGGGAAGATTTGGAAGAGCATGAGAAATTGAAGGGCATGGCAGGTTTGGTTTATGAATTTGAATTGGAAGAAAAAGGTAACCTTTTCAAAGCGGTATGTTGTGGATCGCGTGAAGATGCACATGCATGGGGACTTACGAGGCAATACGGCTCACAAAGACAAGACCGCTGTTTGACTTGCAAAAGGCATACAACATCTTGCATACACACGAAGTGTATTCGTCGTTGTTGCACGGACATCCTCCTCGATAATGCTTGTGTGGGGAGCCGTGTGAGCGGGCCGGAACTGGAAAGAAATGAGGTACAAGAATTTGCAACAGTTGAAGCAGCTTTCAAACGAAGGCAACTTGGGAACTTCTTTCACAAGCCTAGCAAAGAGGTAGCGATTAGCATGCACAAGGTCACTGAAGCTATCGGCAGAATCATGGCTAAAAACTTGATGGAGGATAATGCGAAAGTGGTCCTAGACATGGACAAGTGCTTTGGACCCGTGTCAAGTGACGGTGGTTGTCGTCGGTGCAAAACACAGCATTTGCAAGCAATTGACAATTGCATAATTGTCAGTCAATATGGATTTGTGACAGTACTTGGGGCCAAGGTTTGTCCACATTGTGCATGTGATCCTCGAGCGTGTGCCTTTTTCTTTGTTCCACGGAAAGGTAGCGGCGAGAGAATGGAGTATCACCACTACATCTTTCTATTGCGTGACTTGATGTTGTGTTGGAATTCTTTCTCTGAAACCAAGCACACATTCATAAGTTTACTTACAACGCTTGTGAAGCAAGGGATGTACTCGGGGCCATCAGGAAGCGTGAATGCGAGGCAATTGATAAAGGCATCGAGAGATAGTTTCCGTCAAGCCATGCGAGGGATAATTGCCGCAATTGACATTGACAATCATCATCCATTTCAATGTGTCTGTGAGAGAGGAAAACAATGCAAGCGAATACATATCGACGGGATCGTGCTGGGAGTGAGGAGGAAAGCGGCAGACTTCGAGCAACCATGGCTGCGTTGTAGGGATCCGATACTTGTGAAGCCATTCGCACAAAATTACTTGCCCAAAAAGACGAGGGGGCTCTTGTGGGGGCTTGCAACTAGTGGAATTGCGTTGGGAGAAGTGTTGGAGTTGAAACTTCAGTGCCCTTGGGAGTTAAGTATCTTGCTCATGGACCAATGCCTCAACGAGACTAGACCAGGCCTTTGGCACTTAGTGAGAAACTTGAGAGAGCTAGGAATGGCCATTGGATCACACTACCCGTTGAACTCCCTCATACCAAGTGATTGCCGGGAATTATTGGCTAGAATTTGCAACATGGAATTGGCATGCCAACCAACCGATCCAGCAATAGCAAGCATGTTTCCAAGCAGTAGATTCTTGGGCATTGCTATGGAATACTTGACAAGACACACAAGCAAAGATCAATTGGACCCTTTCTTACAATATTTGCTTTTGAGAGTCAAGAAAAGCACAATCCAAGAATCTCTCGTCGAGCAAGGTGAGTGCAGCTCCCATTCCACATACTTGAAGTCTTTCGAGGGGATTTCCACTTTGCATTTGATGTCGAAGACAGGTGCAATGGGTCCCAAAGGCAAATGGGTCAGATCAGCAAGGCATTATGGGAAGGAAAGTGTCGTAGAAGCAGAGAAAGACCATGCACGAAGCATACACTTTACCCCCGGACTAGTGTACTATCTTTGTGGAGGATGTCAACGTGTTGTGGGATTTCATGTCATCAACGAAAAAAATGCCGAAAGCACAACAGAAATTGTGGAGTACTTGTATGCTTTCTTTCCTGATGCTCCTGAAGAGATCGTGTACGACAATGGAAAGGAACTTGAACTGGCCGCTAGTCTCCGCGAACCATATTTTTTTCGCAAGACCAGATTTTTTCAAGATCAAATGCATCATAGAAATCACACCACCGCTCCTGAGCATTACAACTCGAAACACAACAGGAGCATCATTGGCCCTCTGAGTGAGCAGTTCAATGCTTCTGTCCGCTGCCGGCAGAATAGCATGATGTTCAGCTCACAAATAGGCTACATCACGTTGATTTGTGCCCAAGCCCTCTACTGGAACGCAAAGAAAAGAGAAACATTGGAGGACATGTAACCGTTCTACACGGCCCCCATTACTTGTAACCCCATAGTTTTGTTCCCCATCCAGGTGGGGTTGGTCAATGACAGCATGGCTTTTTCGCTCCGCAGGGCACAATTCCATCAACATGGTCTGGTCAGCACCTTCCCTCACACCTCTCGTTCTTCCGTTGCGTTATCGTGCCACTTCGAAGTTGCGTGGTCTTTCTTCCCTGTCTTCGTCTAAAGCAGGAAGAACGACCACGCAACCACCAGCAGCTCGGCATCCCATCGGTGCGTTTCGTGTAGGCGACCAAAGGTTTCGTGCGTGCCTGCTGGTCCGTGGACGGCCGAACCAGGCCACGGTGTTTCCCCCCGCCCCTCCGATGTCCTCCTCGCTTCTTTCCTCTGCCCCACGCACGGTTGTCGATGCGTTGCGTCCGCTCTTCTCTCCTTCCTTCAAACGCTTGTGGCCTGGACCGACGTGTCGGACGCGCTGGAGTGGGTCGAAACCCTCATGGTCTGTACCTGTGGCGAAGGAAGGGGGGTTGTTTTCGCATGGGGGCCCCGAGAGGGGGGGGACTGGACCGATGTCCGAGATGGGCCTATCTGGGGAATCGGCCATCCCACAGTCCCTCATGCCGGGATGTTTCCAACCGTCCTATTAAAATTCACGAAGCCTGACTCTTCTTTCCAGTCCAGCTTGGACTCAAGTTACTAGAATGATCGATCCGAATTGGGAATCACAGCCAGCTTGACGGCGACGAAGTAAATAAGCAAGATGAAGCAGCATCCGCATTATACTGCGGGGAGATGACACGCAGACAAGATCGTGATCGGTTCAAAGCAACGTGCTGATAGCTGCCGGAAATATTGGCGACTGCTTCTACGTAGATTTGCAGTTGAGGCCTTGACTGTCCTCTACAGGGATGAAGCCGCTAGGTATAAGAGTTGTGGTGACAGTGGTGCTAGTACTTGCTTCCACGTCTTTAAAGGAAGCAACACAGTCACCTTGCTCGTCTGTGTACGAACTCTTAAAGAGCGTCCCGGCGCTCCCGAAGGAGACTGCCTGCGTGCAGTTTGTCCCTGGCGAGCATCCGAAAATACATCTCATGTTCGGTAGGCTGGATCCCATCTACGGTCATTACTTAAACATGGCACAGCGGTTCCTGAACGATGTTGCTCGAGATCGAGGTTCTGGTCGCACTGTCCCTCTACATGGTGAAGCTGTTATCGTCATCAACGATGACAGTACTCTTCCACTGGAGGTATTGAAGGACATGCTGGCAAGAAAGGTACCACTACTGGCTCACTCTATACTGGGCACTGACAAGGCAGAGCATGCAGTCCTCATTCCTGACTACCACTTCATTGAACATGATGGTTTTTCCAAACTCCAGAAGTTCTTTGATATTCAGGTAACCAAACTGAAAGACAGGTTGCCGGTAGTTTTTTGGAGGGGATCGACCACCGGCACTCCTTGCATGTTTCATGACATGACACCATCAGTGGAAGTGAGCATCAACCATCCATGCCGATGCAGTGATCTACCGCGCGTTCAACTTGCTTTACAGTCGAGAGAAATTCCATGGCTTGATGTAGGGATCGTCAAACCAGTTCAGTCTTGCATGGGCCCAGAAGATCAGGGCTTCCTACGTAAGAGCAATGTGCTTAAAGAATCAGTCAATGAAGAAATGTGGTCAAAGAATCGTGGTATCATAGAAATTGATGGAAATGTGAATGCATGGGGGAATCGTTGGAGGATGGTAACGGGCAGCCTTGTCTTTCGGATCGAAAGCAATTTCAAAAACGCTTACCTAGTTTGCCAATGACCCTGGGTCCACTACATACCGCTTCAGAGCAACTTGTCTGATCTTGTAAAATCAACTGCTCTCATTCGCTCCAATAATTCGCAAGTGGTGTCAAAGCTCCAGACAATTGCAGACAATGCAAAGAAGTTAGGGAGTTTTTTCACATACGGTGAGGAAGTGAGAAGGGTTCACAACATGCTTTCGAATATCTGGTACAAGAAGCTACCTGGGACAAGTTCTTCGCACTGTAGGCATTTGGCTGGGAGACAGGCACTGTCTGGAATGAAGCTACAGTAAACAAGGAAGATTGCAATGTTGAAAGGCCAATCCCTAGCGTACTCTTATGTATGCTTTGATGGAACTGAAGAAATGTGGGGCACTAATTGTATGAGGGAGCAGGTATGGTGAAATTGATGCAATCCTGCCCATCTCCATTCAACCAAGTCATGCTTTCACTAAATCGTTATTTATGAACTAGGATGTTCGTTCTGAGTTGATGATACCTGGAGTATCCTGCAGGAATCTACAACTGTTGGTCATGCTCTTTGTTGAACGTGGCTGCTTCTTTGAATGAAAGCACAACTCACAGAGACATGATTGCTGACAACTAAGGTTTAGTCAGTGAAGTTGCTCGGATTTTCTATCAAAAGCATGTACAAGACTTTTCTATAGACTTGGAGAGAGGTTCAGAAGAGCCACTTTCAACGATTGTATAGCACCTTGCAGCTGATGTGCACACTAAAGTACTAGCCTGGACTAAGTCACCAGTTCTCTTCTTGAGGGAAGTGTGTGCCGAGTGGCAGTCAAATTTGGGTGATCGTAGGTAGGCTTGTGAAGGACAACGCTGCTTGGTGGTCGATGTTCGTCAACTAGAATGGAACCCATGTACTATTAGATTTACACGAGCAAGAGAAGGAAGCAGCGCCTTTGAAATGCGAGCAGGTTATGCTTCAAGCATTGTCTTGCCATCGCAGCTCAATATGTCTTACCTGACAGTACAACCTGCTCCAACCTGCCAATGAAGCAATCCTTCAGATTTATCGAGTCATCTTGCCAATCCGATGTTCAGAGGAATCATAAAGGCCACAAGCTAAGAAAACATCATATGTTTAATACATGGCCATATCTAAGCAGGCTGTGTAGCATGAGAGAGCAAGGCAACTCGTTGCATCATTTGCCTTGCATAGTACCTACAAGGTGAAACTTCTCCCTTGCGGAAGATTTGCATTCGTAAACATGGTAGGCGCACGGTGGCTTCTTGCAATGGTACTACTTCATGAATCGGATTGGAAGACCATATAAGAGATGAAGTATCAAGAAATCCAATAGCCTGAACTGAAGAAAATGTAGCAGGCAACAACTCATGGAGAAGAAACATGCTTCAACTGGAAGAAACATCTCACACACAATGCAGGGAGACATGTGTGCTTGAGGATGGACATCCAAATGCCACATGGCAGAACCTGTGCTTGTCATCAATCTTGATCCTCATTGCACGTACTCACCTTTGGATAGCATGACTCTGTACCACGCCAGGGCCAGCGCCGGCCTAGACAGGTGTTGTTGGTACACAGTTTGTGCTTCCATCACGAGTCGGAGTTGCCGATCCACTGGCGATCGAAGGCACTCCTCTATCACTTGGACAATGTTTTCCTCGTTGACAACCAAGTGCGTAACGTTCTCTTGCAACGCATGGTAATACCATTCTTCTGCTTTGGATTCCCACAGCAAAACAATGGCTCCCTTGTTCCAGAGGTAGTTGAGGTGCCTGGAGTACGATGCACCTGTGGATCCTGGAAGGCGCACCAAGAACTTGAACTTGGAAAAGTGATCTTCCGTGAAGGGCCGGCCGCTTCTGGAAAAGTGAAACTTTACTACCTCTGTTGTGTCGGCGTATGTCCTCAAGCACCGTGGGGTGAGACCCTGCCTGATCCATCCTACATCCAAACGTGGATGATCAATATCTATGATCTTGAATCGACTCTCGCTGCGCCTGGCACACCTCCCTCAATAGAAAGCCTGATCATGCTTGTATTTCCACGGTATGTTCTGTTTCATGAGCATGTTTTCCTTCAATTCCCACTCATACAAATCCCCGAAGTAGGGATTGGGAACCATGGTACACTTCATCCTCTTCTGGCTGCGTGCAATGCAAAGCTCATCCTCACGGAAGCTCCCACCGCTGGCCAAGTTAATGGTCAGTGAGCAGTCTGGGATGGACAGCGACATTTCTTGGAGCGTGGAGATGGAGGTGTTGAGCATGGCTTCCATGTTTCTTTTTTTGTTGACGAATCCAGGGGGTACTTCTCCCAGGCATTTTGCATAGTTGCCTTCGATTTGACACTGAATCACCGGACTCGTTCCTTGCGGACGTTGCCGCAGCCCGATCCTTCCGTTTGCTCTACACGCTTCAACCATCCCAAGGAGTAGGATGCTCTTCCATCTTACGTCCAAGACATCCTTAGGGCAGCCACCGACGTTGGTACTGCATTCCTTTTCCTCGGCTTTATTTTCGTTTCGAATCGTACATTTTCTCATCGGACCCTTCAGACCGTTGATTCCATCACCACGGTCGTGTACGAAGCATTGAAAGAACAGCCACTGCACCGGACCAACCTGGATCGAAACCTACGCCGAGACCCTGATCGAAGGGATGGGGAATGCAATGGATGGTCTGGGTTGTCTTCCCAACAAGGGTCTCTCCTCTCCGGTCCTGAAGCCCGGGGGGAAAGAAGAGGATCCAGTGTGGCCGCACCATTCCTTCAGACGAACCACACCAAACAACTCTGGTCCGAAAGGCCCCAAGGTATATCGGTGGTGAACCTGCAGCTGACCCAGGGGGCGTATACACCAGGAGCGCGTACAGCCACGCACCGCCAGAGAACCGCGATTGCTTGCACGTGACACTTCTCCCCTTGGCCCTCTGAATCAACGGACCTATCGTTTCGGAGATTCCGAAACTGACCAAAGCGCCGTAGTTTCACTCAGCCGAGTTCAAACTGTCGCAATGGATCCTTAACCACAGGGCAAACGTCATCGCAGGAAGGTTTTCCCGGCAGGTCAACTCGCTATCGTGGTTTCTTATGACACATTTTTGTGGGACAACCCTTGGTCTGAAGATTGCTAGAGCAGTGCCGATTAGACTTTGCAGGTACGGCCTTCCTCGACCGTTAGACAGAAAGCTTCACATTTCGAGAGGCTGCTGTCTTGTCAACGAAAATAAAAATAGCACACTTTACACCCTAGCAGCCGCAAGGGCATAAAACAAGGGGGGTAGTCCGAACTGAATTCTGCTTCGTCTCCGCATGCGAAGAGAATAGACGTTTCGCTAGCTGGTTCAATCTGGCATCCACACCTTGTTGGAAGGGGATTACATAAGTTGCAAGTTCCAGGAGTTGGCTCTTACGCATTTGACAGCATTCTCTTCATCAACCACAACAGGTCACAACATCCAATTATTCAATCAGGAGGCCGCCACTCAATAATTGTAGACATGGTGTGGCCTCTTTTGATTGGGCAAGGCCACCAGAGGAGGAAAGTATCATGTCTTTTTGCTCTGCTTGTTTCATTATTGAAGAATTTGATGATGATGGGCTTGGTGAAAGGAATGCAAGGGGACGTGCAAGGTGAGGGTAATGTGGATTTTGTCCGTCAGCATCCACAGCAGTTGTAGATTTGGTAACAACAACCGCTGACTATTCAAAATGGTTCTACTTCTTGCACACGTAGACGACAGGCAGAACGACAGAAATTGCTGCGGTGGATCTTTGACAAGTAGCTGCCGAATTGACGTAATCATTACGGTATTCAATGCATTATACTTTGTTCAAAAGAACCTTGAACGATTGGAGCAGGTTACCGAGGGTGGCATGGCCGCGTTTATAATAATTAATGATGGTTCAAATGGTATTGTATCTGATTGGCTCGTCGATTTCACTAAGCGTAAGAATGCCTACAGACTGGCAGAATTTCAGACGAGCAAGGGTTACACTAAAGCGATCAATTTTGGTGTCCGCACTTCATTGGGAGAGTTCTTAGTTGTTATGAATTCGGACGTCTTACTCTCAGTAGGATGGTTAAATGGTATGATGGAATGCATGTGCTCGAATTCAAAGGTAGGAATAGTCGGCCCCTTGTCCAATGCTGGAGGATTCCAAAATGTTCCCCTGCTGTTCAACAAGAAGAGAGACTTTGCACTTAACGAGATCCCTCGAGGATGGACCATAGATGATGTGTCTTCAGCTATCACTGGATTTTCAGCAGGGACTTGTATGGCAGTGGAGGTCGTGAATGGTTTCTGTTACCTTGTGAGAAAGGCTGTTTTTGATGTCATTGGTTACTATGATGCTGATCGATTTTCGGAAGGGTATGGTGAAGAGGACGACTTCTGCATGCGTGCAAGCGCAGCAGGATATTCCTTAGTAGTCACTGATGCAGTGTATGTCTACCATTTCAAGTCTAGAAGCTTTGGAACAGCCAGGAGATCAACGTTAGCAAGGCAAGGATTCCTGGCAAATATGGAGAAGCACTCAAGAAGAAGAGTCATGTCCCTCTGGAAGAACATGTCCAGGCTAAGTAGTTTGCAGCAAGTGCGTGCTTGGGTGTGCAGAGAGGTGTATGATAGTAAAGGATGCTGAACCAGAATTTCACACGAGCAAGAGTATCAAAAGCCTTCCTACACATGGAAATCTCATGGTTAGAGTTGTAGAGCAAGGAATCTAGCCACGACACCTTTCATTCACTTGATCTTTGGAGCAATTTGGTTTATGCAGCTGAGTTCTTGAACTTTCTTGTAAGTTTCTGCTTTCACATCGAAATGCCTACTCTAGGTGCTTGCCTTCTATGAACTCTGGTGTTCGGGTACACATTCATGAATTTTAATTAAGGTTGGCAACATGTTTATACCAGTGTGTCCTTGCATTTTTTATACTTATACATGAAAGCTTCTATATTCCTCTCTCAAAAGTGCCAACCTGGATTCAGCGGTTGACGATGGTGATAAATTCGTTGTACTATCTGCAGCACAGCTCAGTGGGGCAAAGTACTTTGATGAAACCTAATCTAGTGCGGGTCCTACTGTTGTTGATTTTCTTTAAAATCCATCGCCAATATAAGAGACCGGCCGCCTTACAATTTCCTGCTCTTGGTCCCTTTGTCGTAGACGTTGCGACCACTTGTACGTTTGAAAAACAGTCGTGGCCTTTGTACTTTCTCAACCACGGGTGAGGGTTTTATTTGCCGGTGAGAATGTCTGACAAAAGGTGAAAACTCAAAGTATGGCCAGAATTCTTTCGATTAGATAGCTCAACAGACTCTCAAGAAGTTGAGAACCAGAGCAAGGAGAGTGCCCCCTCATTCGTACGTGCAATATCCTGAACAACTTATCTCTATTTTAGCATCTAATCAGGGAATTGTCAAGCATGTCTCATTGGATCATCCAATGGATTCCCGCCTCGCCTTTTTCCTTATGGATGATTCAAAGTTCAAGTTTAACTCCAAGATATCAGCTCAGCCTGAAGGAATTCTTGCAAACGGTATAACCTCACTTCAAGGCAAGCCATAAATGTAGTTATTGTTGAAGCCTCTCAATTATTTCAAAACTGAGCAGTAGGTCAAGCAATCGAAATGAAGTGCTCGATTTGTGAGAGAAGGAAAATTCGCTCTGCAAAACAATCTTGTTGAAATGCTTCTCATTTGCCTAGAATTACCAACTTTTTTTGGTGAGCCATGCTAGAAAGGTTGGTGAGAACAGCATGAAAAGCTCCGAAAGCATCTTCCTAACAGGTATAACAAAGTGAGCGACAGGGGTTAGAATAGACATGGTCAAATGCCGAATACTTATCATGGTTTCTCTTGCCCAATGAACCGAAACAAACATCCTCGGGGCTTGCCTTTACTATTGATTTTTGGTATGCAAAAACTTGGTATAAAATACACAATGATCGGACGATGCTGGATATAACACGAAAGTTGATAAGTTCCTTCTTTTCAAGAGGTGCAGTTTTCATCACCGATATCACTTGACTAGGACAAAGCAACTAAAATCTCTTGGGAAGAGATTTTGCACTAATACTTTTGGATGGGGTTGGAGTAGATAAGTCGTATGGCTGAAGAAGCCTGTGTTAGTTTGACAGTTCAGAGATTTCACAGGGCTTGTCCCTCGCAGTTGTTCTCGAGACAACTATTCATATTTCTGTGCTTACGGTAAAATTGGGTGTTTTTTGGCTCTGTACTTACTTGTTAGTTCCACGTCTTGTTATCTAGACACCCAAGAAATGTGCTTGCTTTTCTTACACTTCCCCTCTAATGAGGAGAAAATTATTTCTACTGGGTGACTAGCTATCATTTGCACTTCCTGCCACTTTTCTGTGCCAATCAGACATAAAGTATCATTTATAAGAAAGACAAACCTATCGATGCGAGTATTAAAACGACCTCCAAGGCATGCACCATCCTTTTGCCTTCGGTCATCTAGACGTTCAACAGATTCACAATTGTCATCGTTTTTGGCAGTGTGAACTCATCACCTATCAGATGTCTTCGGGATAACAGAGATTTTCGGGATGTAGAAACAAACTTTAGTAGCAGATGGGGTCAAAAGCACCCATAGCCTTTGTGCAGGCAAAGCTTTGACAGCGTTTCCGTGCCTGTCCCCGCTGTTCAATTTAATAAAGCATGTTGGACTTGCCGTTTCAAGATCGCAATGTCGATTTCTTGCTACTTACACTAAAGAAGAAATACCTTGATTGGATGTCCACTGCGACATTTAGGCAAAAGTTTTACAAGTGTCACGGTGTGAGTAAAATTGCAAACGCAGACTTCCAGTGTCTCCAAAAGATGACTATCAAACCCTCTTGCGTTGTTCCTTTCTCCAGCAACATTGTAGCTTGCAGTTCAACAACCTCTGGGTTGCTGGCGTACCCAGTGCCAACACCATTGCTGCAAGCACAACCTTACAAAGGGCTTCCGAAGGTTGTTGGGTCTCATCAGAATTGCTGTGAGAAGAGCTGCGGATGCTTGCATGGCAGCTTTGACCTAAATTGCACAAATCTGAGAAAGAAAAGTCCAAGCGAACACTTCATAGAAAAAGTACAGAAAGTCAACGTTCTCATTTTGACGTTATGTGCGATGTCAGCAAGCCTGGCTTGAATGCAGGAGTGCAGTTCAGTAGCATCAAAATTTCGTGTACATCAAGTTCATTTCGAAATGAAATGGCTTGAAGCTTATGCTCGGCCACGTTCTAAAAGAGCATCGCAGACCAACGGTCAATCAGTTTTTGTACTTAGATAAGATAGGGTTCGGGGGGTGAAAAGAAGTAATTGTACGCAATTGACTGGTGGCATCACATCTATTTTCAACAATGAACTGATTATTCGAACACCTACATGGTTCCTCCTCCCCTAAGTTGAACAGTGACTGCAGAACTGATGATGTCGATCTTCCTAATGTGGCAAGTTGACTTATGTTTGATTCTCTTCAAACTTTGCGAAAACCTGCTCACTCATTGCATGCACAGTAAATGTCAGCACTTGTGCCCTTCCTTCTAATCAGCAAAAATCTGTACGCGAAAAAATGTAGCATTGCTCTCCACTTGTTCTGCCGGGAGTGTCCATACTGAGGCAAGCGGTATGAACTTTTCAACTTGTAAAAGGAGAGCATGTATTCTCATCACGTTTATCCCTTGAGTCAATCATGATTCGAGCTAGTTGTTTGATCTTTTACTTACTGCAAGGGAATATGTAGAACGTATATGCCGACTGAGTGCACAATTATGCAAAGCTTCCCATTGTGGGCATAGAGCAATGGTGCAACTTGAGCCACTGGATATTCTTTCGCACCCTGGATTGACAAAGCCTTGAAAAAGTACCTGTGGGTATGCAGATTGATCACCTGTAGAAGTTCATCAATGGGAAAAAAACTATTACCTGTTCCTGTGTTAAGTTGAATGTACCCTCTGACATCCTTGCAAGAGCACTGACATGTACAGCAATTGTTGCTGTGCTTTGCATTGTTGTTGTAGCAAGTAAGATCATTTTGAGCTTGCTATTGGACTCCAATTCAATCAACGCACTTGTTGGGCAATTACGAGTCTCGATTGGTATTTTCTGCCAAAAAGTGCAGTTTTCTGGTCAAGAGGGCAGAGGCCCCTAGCAAATAGTTCCTCTCTCATCGTACATGCACCCATATTCAAACTGAAAGGGCATTTGCTCATTGCTCAGGTTCTCATGGTTAGCTGCTGGACTCTCATTCGTCTGCAATTGGCCATCTGGCTAGAAAAGTAAACAATAGCTAAAGTAGGTTCTTGGCTGTACGTATCCACGTCAGCACCTTCCAACGGTGTGTCAATTGACCAGCAACCTTGACTAGGTACTTGAAAGGCCACCTCCAATGGCTAACCGATTGACCCACTGTCAACGGGCAAGACACAGCCCTGAACAACCACAAGCATAGAGTCCTGAAACCTTGAAGACAAATCAATGGGCTGAGGCAATGTGTTTCTATGAATGAAAAGTCAAGGAAGACTATAAGTAACGAAAGTGCTGGCAAGCAAAGTCGTTCCAGCAAGCAAGGAGGGGAAACATGGAACGAATTCTGTAAATCTGGAGTAAGGCAGTAGTAGATTCCCTTCGACATATATTCTCAAGCAAGACGAAATAAACTCACCTGCATTGGGTCAGCGATTTAAAGCAGTTCCTGAATGATGCTTGCAATGGAGTCTACTGCACACCACATTAGCATTGCAAAAACGCCTTAAGCTGATTCAGATACATCTGAGGAATTCGGTTGTAAGACAACCAACAGCTTGGCTAGAAGTAAGTGTATTGTATAGCCTTGGTTGCATGTTGCACCAAGCTCTGCATGGCTATTTTTCGTGTGTGGTATTGCCTAGATCCTCCAGCAGCCGCACTCTTGGCCCAACTCAAATACGAAGAAGCTTGTCCCGTCTGGCGTCTGGATGAGGCTCTGACTACACATCTCAAGGTACGTCATGTTGTGCAGCAGAAGATTCTCGTCTGATTGCTTCGCGTTGAAAACTTATTGACTTTCCTTTACGCCAAGAGTCAAAACCACGCGTGCAGGGGCGTACACGAACGGAAGGAAACATACCTCACCTCTCGATCCGCCTTGGCGGGCGAAGCCTTCAAGTGCTGGATTAGAGTCCACTCCACGGGGTCGTTCGAGCGAGTGTCTCTCGTGAGATGGGTCCTCGCTTGACCATGTCGCGCACCCTACACCTTTCAATTGCTCCCACGATCCCGTACGTCCTTGCAGCGTGCGATCGGACCAGGGTCCGTGGTGTGCGTCACACGCGACAGGCCTTGGATCGGTCGCACGGTTCAGGGTCTAATCTCGCCTGTTCGTTCCATGTTGTCGTCTTCTTCTTACGTGGAGGGTGGATCCGCATCCCACGGACGACGATGCATGGCGTCATCGTCTACATTCACTTCGAGTTACGTACGACAGGTTTGGTTCCTCAGAGACGTAAACATCTTCTAAAAAATGTCGACATGAACGGCGAACCGATCAGTGGTGGCACGGCGAGGTCCAGTGTATTAGGGCAGGGATGACGTATCCGTCTTGCTTCCTTCGGTCGATTCGAACCCATGGCCCGTGAAGGAAATCCTTCTGTGGCACAGGAGGAAACCGCATCCTCCTCGGGTAGAAGGGCCGTGAATCGGTGCACGAGAGGGTCTTCTGCCAAGACCTCCAGCCTGTCTGGGCATCGCCCCACGGTCCTCCGGGGCGACCCTGAATCGTAGGGTCTCAGAGCAATCTTCTAGATTCCTTCCTTGCCAAGGTACCGTCCAGATTGCTCGAATCGCCCCGTTCAGTCCGGGGAACGGTCTTTGCCAGGCTGTATCCGGGGCGAGACCGGGGCCCGAGCAAGCGTTTGACGTTCGGACCTTTGCCCTAACGAGACATCGAAGTCGCACTTCCCGCTCGAGCAACGGCCAGGAATACAAGGTTGCCTGCACGTCCGACGGGCACTCGACGCTTGGATCGAAGCGTTTAAGCTTGGAACGCGTTGGGACTGCTTCGTGCAGCGACGATCTAGCACAGATGAGCTGGTTCAGAAAGGCGGGTATGTCTCTCACGGTCTTGGTCCTGTCCATGTTGTTCTCTGCCGTGTGGGCCGGGACCCTCGTCGACTTGAACAGGTTACGGTAGTTTATCCTACGAATAGCTGCGATGCATTCGAAGGCAATGTTGGGAAGGACGTAGCTTGTTCAGCTCTAGCCGATACGGGTTCACTCGATAGGGATGGAGTGACTTGTGTCCTCCAACTGTCGTCTTGCGAAGAAGAGGTGGTGCGAAGACGACGCAATTTATTGCAGGATCCCGCTACGGGTTTCATTCTCACAGTAGTCATCGACGTGAGTGAGGAAGTCGCAGACTTCAACACAACCATAGAAGCCGGTGAGATTGCTGCTGAAGATCCTGTTGGTTTTCGGGACTTCGTGATCAACGAGTGGAGTAATTCTGATGCCCCTGACAAAGAACAGCGAGAACAGTCGGCGCAAAACACAACAGTTGCGGTGGGTGAATCCACTGCTGAAGTGGTACCTCCCTCGAAGACGAGTGTGAGAATGACGCAGACTGCACAGATAATCCCTATGACCTGAGGTTCTGCCTTAAGATAGGTTCAGTGGATGGCCCCGTCACAACCATCTGTGTGCAGTGCCTTGTGACAGAAAACTGTGAGCCTGGTGAGGTGTGCAACGCTGGGAATGATTGCGTTCCGGAGACGACGCCTGGACCACCTGCTCTGTAGGTACTTTGACTTCACTGACTAGGGCAGTCCAACTTGGGAACACTGCTGTGTAATGTATCTAGTCCTTTGATCAAATGTTTGCTTCATTCCACAACTCAATTAGCAACTTTGCATCTTCCAAGTGTAGCTGACTTGCTTATCACTCTTGCTTTACATTGCATCAAGATGCATCCTGAGGCCATCCCACATTTGTATGACACAGAGTCTCAACAATTGAATTACTGAGGGAATGGGAATTGAGGTGGCAGAAAGACTGCAAGATTTGCGCTGATGTGTCTACGAATGTGCAAGAAGTAGAAATTACGTAGAGAGAAGCTGACACCTAATATCATTTGCAAATGCCACTCCAGGCCAACGTGCATCACCCAAGCAATATATGGTGCTGAAAGCAACGCCATCACTGTAACACCTATAGTTTGAACACAGTACACAAATATGAGCCATCCATAAGCCAAAGTGTGAGGAAAGTTTTATTCCATCCACCTGCAATTTTGCAAACCCTACGGCTTTGTGAGTGCCAGAGTTCTTCTTTGAAATGGTGCCAAAACTGTTTTGCAACAGTCAACCTGTTCGTATCTATCGTACAGACGTGGCTCAGGTCAATTTGTCTGTGACTGTGCTGTCATCCTCCTGTTGCTGTACTTTGTGAGAAGAAGAGCCGCTGTGCAAAATCAGTAGCCATCCCCTTTGAATGTGTGAGCTTACACTTGATTTTTGGAAGTGAAAGATGAAGAAGGGCTGGAGGGGCTGTACTCTCAGAGAATATGGCATGCAACGATTTTGATTGCAAGTTTTCCAGCTTTTAAAGTCAATCTATTTAGCTTGTTTGGGGATGGTAGAGAAGGATAGGAACCGTTGATCCTGTTGCAAAGAGGGAGTGGCTCGTCCAAGGCATTTTACGCCGGGTAGGCCTGGCTCTCCTATGAAGCCATGCCCCTAGAGTTCCAAGAGCAGTGAGGGGCAGGACCCCGACAATCGGCCGGTCAATCGAGTGAGCCTATTGAGAGACCTGGGTCCAGGGATCCCTCTGTGGGAGTTTCTTCTCTATTGGGAGAAGAAACTCTATCGTGCAGGCAGGCAGGGACGACGGTCCCGAACGGACCGGCTGGTGCCGGGCTCTCGATAGGTCGCACGAATGCGACCTCGGATACTTAATATGCATGAGTTAATAGATCGATTACACGCTCAAAAGCCGCCGCCAAGCACCCCCGCTTCAAGACGCTCGTCCATTGGATCCATCGGTCGAACTCTGTCGGTTCAGACCGACCAACCAGCCCAAGGGGATCCTCACTCAATTGAGGATCAACTGTTTTTAGAGCCCCGACTATTCCCCGGGTTAGTCGGACGGAATAGTCCGGGCGAACCGGACTCAGACCGACCGACTGTGACGCCCGTGCCTCGTCACAATATTAACTTTGATATAAACATGCCGTGTCTCGGTGAAGACCCTGCAGACCGAGCAGAATCGCAGGGTCCCTACCAGGTCCCTTATGGGAGTAAGGCTTGGTCCATTTTTTCGTGCTGTTTGGAAGCATCTTGGCATGAGGGATCGTGGGGCGAACCATTCCCCAGATAGGGGTAAATGGGACATCGATCCCGTTGCTCCCCGGTCCCGTTTCGGATGGGCAAATGGGCCCCCTCTTTCTCTCCCTGTCTCTGCTCTCTCTCAAACCCACACAATCGTACAGCCGGGACATCCAGGCGACTGGACGACGTGCAGGACGAGCGTCGGTGGCAGCGCGTGTCCATGCGCACCAGGGACGGAGCCAAGGAAGGTCGAAACGCGACATCCGAAGCGTGGAAACAGATGCGAAGGGAATGGAAGGAGAAAGTGGAGAGGAAAGAGGACGGGAGCCGCGACGCCGCGACGTGGTCGAATCTTGCCTGGACGACACTGCGAGGAGGACGAGGGGCAAGCGAAGCAAACAAGGGTGCGTAACCAGTCTTCCTGACACGCAAAAGTATCAGGAAGAATGGTCACGTAGACTAGGGGGGGCTCGCGCGAAACGTGTTGAGGTGATGGAAGGATGGGAGGGGAAAGCCCATCGTGGGACTGCAGATGAAAAAAAGACTGCAGGTTACATGATGCATAGGTTGGGCATGGAGGAAACCGCAATATGGTACACTCTAAATGGGTGGTATGTCTATTGAAATTTGGGATCCATCAGAGCTCCCTCAACCTTTGTTGCTTCTTGGCATTCCAATACAGAGCTTGAGCGCAAATCAAGGTAACATATCCAACTTGGAGCTGAACATCATGCTGTTTTGCCGGCACCGAACAGAAGCATTGAATTGCTCACTTAGAGGGCCATTGATGCTTTTGTTGTGTTTGGAATTGTAGTGCTCAGGAGCAGTCGTATGATTTCTGTGGTGCATTTGATCTTGATAGTAGTGAGTCCTCCCGAAAAAGGACGGCTCACGGAGGCTGGCTGCCAACTCAAGTTCCTTGCCATTGTCATACACAATTTCTTCAGGTGCATGCTGGAAGAAGGCATAGAGGTACTCCACAATCTCAATTGTACTCTCCGCATTCTTCTCGTTGATGACATGGAACCCCACAACATTTTCACACCCTCCACAAAGGTAATAAACGAGACCAGGGGTGAAGCTGAAGCTTCTTGCATGCTCTTTCTCTGGTTCGACCGCACTATCTCTTCCATATTGTCTCGCTGATCTTACCCATCTTTTTCTTGGCCCCATGGCTCCTACCTTTGTCATTAAGTGTAGGTTTGAAGTACCCTCAAAAGAGTCCAAGCATGTTGAATGAGACCTACCCTCTCCAGTCTCAACAAGACGCTCTTCAACTGTGCTTCGTTCTACCCGCAGAAGCAAATACTTTAAGAAGGGGTACAGTTGCTCTTCTTCTGTGAGCTTCATCAGGAATTGCATAGATATACCCAAGAATCTACTGCTTGAAAAAATTCTAGCAACCAATGGATCCCTGGCCTCGCACATGGAGTCCATGGCACAAATTTTCTCCAATATCTTGCGGCAATCTAGAGGTATGAGCGAGTTTAATGGGTACTGCGATCCAACGGCCATTCCTAACTCTCTGAGGTCCCTCACTAGGTGCCAAAGGTGAAATTTATCCTCCACAAGGCACCCATCCAAGAGCAATATTTGTAGTTGCCAAGGACATTGAAGTCTCAACTCCAAAACATCTCGATGCTCAAGTCCACTAGTCGCAAGCTTCCATAGCAAATCTCTGGCCTTTTTGTGTAAGTAATTTTGCGTGAATGGCTTCACGAAGGTTGGGTTTCTGCAATTCAACCATGGTTGGTCAAATCTTGCAGCCCGCCTTTTCACGCCTAAAACCAACCCATCAATGTGAATTCTTTGCAATTCTTGTCGTCTTGGCAAACGCATTCAAATGGGCAATGCTTGTCTATGTCAATGGATGCTATCAAACCTCGCATAGCCTGGCGAAAGCTGTCTCTGGACACCTTGATCAATTGCCTTGGGTTCAGGCCCGCAGAAGGAGATGAGTATTGACCTTGTCTCACGAGCGTTGTCAATAAGCTTATGAACGAATGTTTTGTCTCCGAGAAGGAATTCCAGCAAAGCATTAGGTCACGCACCAAATATACGTACTGATGATAGCTGACACTCTCTCGTGCACTGCTCTTGGGAACGAAAAACAAGCCACAAGCCCTCGGGTCGCAAGCACATGTAGGACAAACCCGAGCTCCTTGTAGTTGCACAATCCCGTATTGGCTCACAATTAGAAAATCATTTTTCGGCTCAAAGGATGATGTTTGGCACCTTGAACAAACGGTTGAGTCCATAACCTCTCCAAAGCAATTGTCCATATTCAATACCCAGGGTCTCGCGGTGCTCGCGAATGCTTTCAGCCATAACCCTACTTACTGCTTCTGTTATTTCGTGCATACCAATCGCGACCTCCGTTTGTGTTGAATAGAAAAATTTCCAAGTTGTCTCCTTTTGAAATCATCTCCAGCTTTGCAAATTGTTCAACTTCATTTGCTCGTGTATCCATCGCAGGATCGTTTGGTTCATATGCGCCGTTATCTAGGAGGATGTTTGTGCAACAACGGCTAGCACATTTTGCATGCACACATGTGCTTGTGTGCCTCTTGCAAGTCAAGCAGATCTCTTGTCCACGTGTCCCATATTGCCTTGTTAGTCCCCAAGCATGTGCATTCTCTTTCAACCCACAACAAACTGTCTTGAATGCAAGTCCATTCTCCTCTAGCTCAAACTCGAAAGCAATGCCAGCCATCGTTCTCCATTGCTCTAGATGTGCTTCGTCGATGGTAGACTTGCCCAAAGGTCTAGATGTCATGTCATGCACAATATCTTCTACTTCATCTATTCCTAATCCATCACTAAGCATTGTCATCGCACGTTTGAATGGAATCTCTACGTGAAGAATGCGAGGGAATACGCGCATCAAGCTCTGGGCACAAGAGCACAATTTCCCGATACCACGGGTCGCCATGTCCATGTGTGCCCAATCGCTTCCCTCACAACCATCAACACTGCAATGGCTCATCAACATACCATCTACTTTCTTCAAGCTACACACTCCCATTGGCGACACTGTACGATTGCCCATCAAACCCACCACGACAACACCACCTCATCCATGCCTCTATATATTGTCGCCACACCATTTGTGGAGAGATACGATTGAAAAAAAGTTGTGGATGCGACCATGCAGTTAAGTCATCCTCCAATTGCACATCAAGAAGCTCAATACCCACATGTTCATCTCGAATATCACTCTCGTGATCAACCACCAATTGTGTTGGAGTGGATCCTTCGGGCACATCCAAGTCCTTTTTTTCACCTTGAAGTGCCGGACTCGCATTCTTGGTCTTTTACTTATATTGACTCTAGCAACATATCTCTTCCTTTGTGACTTCTTGAATCCAAGGTGCTTTGGCATGGTTGAAGGGTAGGAAGCAAACGTCTCAACCCAAGCAATAACCCCGTTGAAGTAACCTCCTACAACAAAAGAGCAGCCAAGAATTAGTACAACACCACGCGCCTTCATTGTCAGATCTACCACGCCATCCCCGTCGAATTCTTTTCCGAATACTTTTCAATATTCATGCAACGGACTGGGCAATGTTGACCCCTTCAAGGAAGGTTACTTCCTCAAGCGCTCATCAACAACCTATGGCGTGCGGCACTCATTTGTCCCGTTCTCTCGTGCAAACTAAGGACACTGTTTGAAACTCCTCGCACTCACCGTCGTCTGTACGTCTCAGCGCGGTATTGTGTCCGCCGTCCGCCGCCCGCCGTCCGCAACCGTGTTGTGGGACCGGAGCCGGGGTCCCGAGAGGAAACCAACACTTTGCTATAGGGGCGGTATCGTCCGTTCGTCGTTCCGAAAGGAGCGGAATCGCCTCGCGTCCACGTCGCGGAAACGTCGACGGACGGTGATCTTAGGCGTCGCGATCGAATGGCCTTAGTCCAGCAGATCCCGTTGTGTTGTGAACGACGTGACGATGGCGTTTAGGCGCGTCTTCTGATGCGTCGACA
Source organism: Picocystis sp. ML (assembly GCA_003665715.1). Classification (NCBI taxonomy): domain Eukaryota; kingdom Viridiplantae; phylum Chlorophyta; class Picocystophyceae; order Picocystales; family Picocystaceae; genus Picocystis; species Picocystis sp. ML. The sequence continues at coordinate 141,638 of QYZS01000153.1, forward strand.
TGCTTCTGCACCGACGCATCGGAATCAAAACGACGCGTCGGTGCAGCAGCACGCAATCGTGCACGGAACGAGACGGTCAAGCTCAGGCGAGGTTATGTAATGCCACCTAAGAACATTACACAACGTGGTTGGTTGCATACGCCTACGCCCACGGAATGCGTCGACGTCGGCCCGCAGGTACACCGACTCGGACGTGTCACTACCGGACGGGCGATCGGTGAATGGATGGATCATGTAGGGTGGTAAGGTCCCAATTCACCACAGTACATCCATACGTTCGTCTTTTGAACCAGTCTACCGGATTTGGTAATCAAGTGCCTCAGGCAATGGTTCTCCCACGAGAAAACGAGGCTTTGCCTAGAATTGGCATTGAGAATTGAAATAAGTTCTTCTTGTTCCGCGTAGGTATGGTTTTCAACGATAGGCTTCATAGTTTCCATTCCTATTTCTACCGGTTCCGCGGAAGAAAGAGTGCTCGATAGCTTTCTTAGCCACCTTCGCATCTTTGCAAACATTTCAATCCCATGCAACTAAATTCACGTTGATTGGCGTTGACCATCGACGATGGAAATAGGCAAGCATCTTTTCGGCAATGTCCTTGGCAGTAGCATCAAGACGCAGAAGACATTGACGACGGGAATTCTGACGCTTCTCCGTGCTGATTCGGTCATCCTCGAAGGGAGTAAGGTATGACCGGGAATCCATCACAGTACGTCATGGAACTTCTTCGCAACTAAGTGAAGCGGAAGTTGAATCATCGAAGAACCTTCGGTCCCAAAAAAACAAAGTTGTGGGTCCACACGAAGTAGACCCGCCCAATCAACAGAGAGAGGATTACGGGGAACGTGCAAGCCATTGTGTATGTCCAAGTCCAATGTTCATACATTTTGCGTCGTCAAGAACGCCATCTTCTTCTTCCGCACACTGTCTTTTTCGAGGGAACTAAACGCCAACATGTAAGGGAAAGGATGATGTTGGTGTATGTTTACACTTCACGGGTTTCCAATGATATTTCTCCGTGCTTGAGCCCCCTTCACTACAAAGAGACCAAGCTTTTACAAGTGAACGTTCTCGTATATGCTTAGTGAAGAGCAGTGTTGATTTCGGTTTACTCGTATGGTTTTTAAGGGTATGGCTCTAAAATCTTTGCATATGTAGGAGTTACCTCATCTATGGTTGCAAACCCCTTTATGGTTTCGTTCCCCTCGTGTATACCGCAAATATCCACATAAATGTGGTGTCACATTGTCGGTACTTAGCACGCCTATTCTACAACTATACACCAACATCATCCATTCCCTTACATGTTGGCGTTTAGCTCCCTCGAAAAAGACAGTGTGCGGAAGAAGAAGATGGCGTTCTTGACGACGCAAAATGTATGAACATTGGACTTGGACATGCACAATGGCTTGCACGTTCCCCGTAATCCTCTCTCTGTTGATTGGGCGGGTCTACTTCGTGTGGACCCACAACTTTGTTTTTTTTGGGACCGAAGGTTCTTCGATGATTCAACTTCCGCTTCACTTAGTTGCGAAGAAGTTCCATGACGTACTGTGATGGATTCCCGGTCATACCTTACTCCCTTCGAGGATGACCGAATCAGCACGGAGAAGCGTCAGAATTCCCGTCGTCAATGTCTTCTGCGTCTTGATGCTACTGCCAAGGACATTGCCGAAAAGATGCTTGCCTATTTCCATCGTCGATGGTCAACGCCAATCAACGTGAATTTAGTTGCATGGGATTGAAATGTTTGCAAAGATGCGAAGGTGGCTAAGAAAGCTATCGAGCACTCTTTTCTTCCGCGGAACCGGTAGAATAGGAATGGAAACTATGAAGCCTATCGTTGAAAACCATACCTACGCGGAACAAGAAGAACTTATTTCAATTCTCAATGCCAATTCTAGGCAAAGCCTCGTTTTCTCGTGGGAGAACCATTGCCTGAGGCACTTGATTACCAAATCCGGTAGACTGGTTCAAAAGACGAACGTATGGATGTACTGTGGTGAGTTGGGACCTTACCACCCTACATGATCCATCCATTCACCGATCGCCCGTCCGGTAGATGCGTTGTAAAATCTCCCATGCCACCACATTATCGCATGTACCAAGTGTTGCCACTAAGTTGCCTATTGTTGAGCAAGCTTGCCACTGATGGGCTCGTTTAGATGAATAGCACGTTGCTATAAACAATCTCAAGCAATGTTATAGGATGTTAATTCACTAGACTTAATGTGTTGGGTGAGTAGCAAAAGCTTTTTGAAAACCATGTTTCACAAGGTTGCGGAGCGTCGAGGTAGCTTCCTCTTTCTTCGTACCTCACTACCTTCATTCATTTATCTCTGGTATTATTCGCCATATCTAGCTTCTGGTTGGGGCGTGACCTTGCCAAACGTGCCTCCTTAAACCCTCATGTACCTTCTCTGAAGTGTGTGTGTTGTTGTCATACACAATCGCTCATGAGATGTGCTAGTCCATGCTAGTACTACCATTTTTAAATGCGATGCAAGGTCCACTTGGCTATCACGCGTACTTATGAAGCGATCATGTGCTCGATTTGGAACGAGTACAAAGATGTGCACGTAAACCTCTAGTAGTCCGTGACGTGGCAACAGACTCGAAGGGTATAACAAGCCACATTGCTTTAGCATTGACAATGAATGGCTTTTCAGGCGATCTCTCGGCTTTGAAGACATGCAACGGTAGAAAGGTAGGAGCGCTTATTGATGGGCAAGAATTTAAGTAGTCTTTCAACGGACATGCAAGTACATGCACACATTCCGCATGGGGCCACCGTAGGTACGGCCTACTATATGAGTCATTGGCCCGATACAAATCTAGGAACTATTGTGTTGCATATTAGTTTCATTCGTTCAATGATATTTGGCCGAGTATCACTTGATGAATTTAAACTCAGGCATTTTTCTATATCCATTGCCTTTTGTCTAGACGGCAAGCCAATGATAAAGCGATTCTCTATCACCTATCCCAAGCTCAAATCTTTGAGCAATCCTAGCGGTCACTCTCTATCCGAGTTTACATTGGATTAGGGAACCAACTACATGATTGCGTCTCTTCATCGAAGCCTTCGTGGTTGCCGAAGAAGTAATCAAATTGGTCGAAACTCCCACTACAATCATGTGCCTTTTACTTCCCGGGAGAGAAATTGTGGATGCTTGGTGGGGGCCAACAACGCGTCGAATAGTAACCAATGTTTGCAAGGGCTTCCTACGAAACGAAGAATGAAGCATGGCACCTCAAATGTCCATAGGAATGATTGTAACGCGCATCTTAGTCGGAAAGAAGGGTCCATGCCATAGATAAGGATATTGTTATATGTGCGGCTAACACGATGGCCAAAAGGCTATGCTTCCATACATCAGCGGATGCATGGAATAGAGTTCAAGTGCGACGCATAGTACAAAAAATTTCGGAATGAATTTGGACAACGATGAAATGAGTATTGCATGAAGAACACATACAAATAAAAATGCAATTGACTCCTTGGCCTACGTGGACAAGCGCATGCAGGCTCACCAAAAAGTGCCGGGCATCCTTCTCCAACTTTTCCCAGCGGGCAATGGAGGGATGCATGTGCACGTATCCATAGTTTGCGAGGACGTTCGAATCCTCGCAGAACGCCATTCATCGACTGGCGTTCCACGTGTCAAGTTTTACCTGTTTGATCGAGAGAGCTTAACTTGAAACTCGGTTCCCCGTCCGTGATGCGACGTTGTTGTCCGCATCAACGGTGGGGTCCGTCGGTGTTCCCCTTCTTGTTGGTGAGGTAGATGAACGTTGTCCCTTTGTATCTCTCAAACCGCGGTTTGGATTGACACGTACAACCTGTCATTCACTAGAACTTACAGTGTAATATCGTACTATGTTACTTGTACGCTTCAAAACGCTTTTGGTGAGATTTTACATGCCATAAGCAACTGTCACTTCAAAGAAGGTACCTCATACCGTTCGATAGACACGCCTTGCCAAGTAGCTCCCCAACCACGAAATCTACCACAGCGATCAAGACGTTCAAAGAAAGAACGGAAGTTGAAAATATGGCGTGAAACAAAAAGTACAGCAAGATGCGTTGTTCATTCCGAACACGCAATTTGCCCATTGGCGTCTCAAGCACGCAAGGAAAAGCATGGTTTGTGAACGTCACGCCCCCCACCAAGGCCGAACGAAGCATGGGTCACGAGGCTACTGGTGAGGAAAGACCGTCCCAGTGAAAGAGCGTTCAAGACGATGGAGACTCATGCCAAACTCACGGGCAAGACATGACGTGGTGGCACTGGAGCACTTGGGACTCCTCCGCCCACAAAACTGGCACAAGGGTCGGGGGACCCATTGTGTGTCCTTAGCCTTGAGTCGGACAGGATGAGACTCGTTTGGTGTCATTCGACCCATATACCTTGCCCGATCGAGTGAATCATAAACTTGGTACGAATAGAAGAAAATGTGATAGTGGCACATCAAGGGTCGATGCTTGCCACAGTTGCTTATACACATTGGAACTACCAAACCCCACTGCAGCTTCGACTCACGGCCAATAGTCAAGCATAAAGCTCGTGGCTTAGTGCATGGTACAAAATTAGCTCCAAGGTACGAATCTTTTAGAGCACGCCATTGCTAATATTTTCATTCGTATCAGAAGAAACTATCCCTTCAACCACATGTGACAAAGGAAAGTCATTCTTCATGAGACGTAGGAGGTTGCCATCGATTGGCTCCACATCGTTGCAAGCAATTTCATCCACTCTGATAGAGTGGAAGAAAAAGGGATCGCATCTATAAGTCGAGGACTTCAAAAGCCATTTCTTTTGTGTCTTTTGAATAGCCTTTATTGGCATTCTATTGTGCAATGTAAGCTTGGAGATTGTTGTAGAAATCGCGCGAAATGCATGTGTAAACTGTGTTGAAGGATTGGGATTGAATGTGGACCGCGTCGAAGGGTCAATAGGATATCAACATGCTCTTGCTTCAATGCACCACTACATGTGTAAGGAGATCGTGAAAATCCATCCTCGATGGATGGTAAGACGAGGGAGAGGTGTTGGTCACCGCAAGGGGTCTTCCAACTAAAAAGTATGCATAGAAAGGGCCAGACTTCCTTCTATTGCCCATCTATCTTCTCCGTAATTAGACGAAACAGATCTCGATTGGCCCCCTACGAGGTAAAAGGCTTCTTCGGTTTCGTGGTGCGGTCATCGGACTTCGACGGCATTGCAAGCAACTCCAGCGTTCGAAAAGCATCGGCGCTTTACTTGAGAACAGTGCAGACGAGAAGGAGTATGGAAGGCTACGTTGAGCCGGTGCACAACACATCGTTGGGCCTCCCATTGAGGGCCACCACCTTCTCTCACTTGGTCAATGCTTTGAAGTATCTTGAAAAGGCAAAGAAGAAAGAAGAAAGGTTACATTATGTTTTTGTTGCTTTGCAAGGACAATCATTCTTCTACAGTTCACTCTGAAAGCCTAGAGCATTTGCCGATCTTAGGGTATTGGATGAGAGAAGCACCGGACATGATCCGCACACACCTCGCCATGCAAGTCGAGATCGATGCTAGGCGGTCTCGAAATGGCACACAGAGGACCCTCAGCTTATAGCAGAATTGTGTTGCTATTAGGTATGTGCAAAAAGCAACTGTATCGAACATTCCGAGAAAATCAAAGGCACTGCCCCTTGAGCACGGCGGGACTCGTCCAACCTTACTCTCCGCACGCCAACGGGATTTGTTGAGCAAGGAAGCACCATGGTGGCCATATGAAGAAGTTGGGTGGTACTCCTTCACCAAGCCAAATGCAAATATGCAAAGGGAGGCTGCCGAGATCTTGAGGCTGTGCATGGCCAACATGAACGAGGCACACTACCAATTCGCTCTTGCACTTTCCGTGGGAGAAGGAAATGACCATGTGTCACATTTTATGCAAGAGCATTGGAGGAAGTAACATACCTCCTGGTAACACATGGTCATATCCTCCTCAAGCTTTGTCACCCGCAGTGTAGATTTAAGTGGAAGATGCATCATGTAACCTGCCAGTTTTTTTTTCATCTGCAGTTCCCGGATGGGCTTTCCCCTCCCATCCTTCCATCACGTCAACACGTTTCGCGCGAGTCCTCCCTAGTCTACGTGACCATTCTTCCTGATACTTTTGCGTGTCAGGAAGACTGGTTACGCACCCTTGTTTGCTTCGCCAGCCCCTCGTCCTCCTCGCAGTGTCGTCCAGGCAAGATTCGACCACGTCGCGGCGTCGCGGCTCCCGTCCTCTTTTCCTCTCCACTTTTCTCCTTCCATTCCCTTCGCATCTGTTTCCACGCTTCGGATGTCGCATTTCGACCTTCCTTGGCTCCGTCCCTGGTGCGCATGGACACGCGCTGCCACCGACGCTCGTCCTGCACGTCGTCTTGTCGCCTGGATGTCCGGCTGTACGATTGTGTGGGTTTGAGAGAGAGCAGAGACAGGGAGAGAAAGAGGGGGCCCATTTGCCCATCCGAAACGGGACCGGGGAGCAACGGGATCGATGTCCCATTTACCCCTATCTTGGGAATGGTTCGCCCCACGATCCCTCATGCCAGATGCTTCCAAACAGCACGAAAAAATGGACCAAGCCCTAGTTGCCTTATGGACAGGGTCGCCCCGTAGTCAATCGGTCAACGATTCGACTTCCGACAGCCCCTATATATGGCACACGCTGTGTTGTATAGATCAGATCCCTTTTGACTTGACTAGCCGCGCATCACTCCGTCGCACTTCGCCTAGTTTTTCCAAGTCCCGATCGCCACAGCACTCGAGCATTCACCCTCTTCCACACAGCTCCAACAGGTCCGTTCATCTCCAAGAGCCAAGACTTCCAGATCCAAGTAGGCCTACTGCCCAAACTTGCGTGAAGCCCATTTTACTCTCGTTCCTGAGTTAACATAGTGGGCAGCACCACACCGACCCCCCGGGCCGAATCCCCTCGAAGATTCGAGAAGGGGGTACGAAGGGTGGAGATGTCGTGTGGAAGAATCGGTCGGCTTAGGAGCTGAATCTTGGCCGTCCGATGGATGACGTAAGCAACACGTGACCATCAGCCGCCGCAACTCAGTTGAGGGGGCTACGTACGAACCTCTCAACCGTCTAAGGGAGGCTCCTAAGGGGACCTCCCTAGCATGTAGTAGACGAGAACTTGCTTGACCCCACGACGTTCACGGCGCCTCTCCCACTGATTTTCGCGAGCCATCAGCACTTTCCGCGCCTGAGAAGCCGCTCCAAGTCTCTCCAAGTGCCGAAGGAGGCACCACCGAGCCAAAAAGGGACGGACGGCGCTCTCGCCAACGAAAGTGCGCCACCCCAAGGAAGAAGAACCGCCTCCATTTCGTGAGGTGTCAAGTTTCTAGATGCAAACGTGTATCCAACGTCCTTCACGGACGCTCTGTATCAGGCAAAGGCGTGAGCATTCGTCCTTCGGTGTACTCTATTTGGAGGAAGCCACATCAAGAACTGCTAGTAAGTCAACAAGGCTACCGTCGTTCAGTGCCCCATCCATGAACAAGGCTTCAATTCTCTTCGTAGCAAAAGAATGCACAACACTAAGGACTTAAAAAGTATCCTCTCATGAAAATTGCGATGCCGGTATAGTATTCTAGACCAAACTTAAGGCGATGGACGGCCATCCATGCTTGCTGAAATAGTCGAGACGGCCCACGCCATCTCGAGTCTCGAAACGACTTGTATGGCCGCCAAGAAGGTCGAGCTACGGATGATTCCCAACCCTGCGTGCGGCACTTCTGTTCCACTCTCGACCTTTGGAGGACGAGAAAAGCGATCGTATACACTTGGTCCCACGAAGGAGGGCTTGGACAAACTCGGATGCTTGGCGAAGAAACGGCTCCTTGAGTGCCCCGAAGGTGCCCGGACGCGGACGGCGTGTGGAGGCACGTAGGCCGGAGGTCTTGAGTAGGACTTGTTCATTAGAAAGACCGGTGACTACTCTAGATGGGTCATCAAGGTCATCCTCGGTGGACAGTCTCCAAAAGGTACATTTAGTACTCTGTCTTAAGTAATAAATTTCTGCACTTGTATATGTATCGTCGAGGAAGAAGAAGCCACTCCTCCACGGGGAGGGGACCTAGGAAGGTGTAACACTTCCAACACGGCAGTGGTTTATGCAGCAATCGTCCGAAGCGCAGTTCTTCGAAGTTTTGCTTCGGTGTTGTTTCATTCAGATGGTTGTGCAGAGGAGGAAGAAGATCCTAGACCACGAACCAGCGATCCATGCGTTGTACCAAGTCACGTACATCTGTTTTTCCCACCGTGCCATCCGTCCAACGGGATCCAACCTCGTCAGTTGGCACGTTTCATTCGTTCTCCATGCATCCTACCTCGTTCCACCCACCTTCAACGACATCATGGCATAATCGAACTACAAGCGGACTTCCTTTTCTCTCTAGGATGGAGATGGGAGCTTCCCTTTCGTTTGGGACACCATCGTGCGTCTCTGCCCACATCCTTTCTCGTTCGTCTCCTCCCCCAACCTGGTCATCCACCTTTCGTAAACACGATCGAAGTTAATCCATTCCTCCTGAAGGTCCTTGTTTTGCAGCCACCCACTCACCGTCTTCTCGTTTTGTTTTCCTTTCTTTTTTCTGTGTGGTGGTTTCTTGGATGCGGCCATCCCTGGTCGCCCATCCGAGCACGAAAGTAAAGGTGCCACACTTCATGGAAGCGAGGGAGGAAACACAAGCCATGGACGTGGCGGAGGATGGATGCACTTCGGATGCGATCCACACGTGGAGAGAAGAAGAGGGGGTGCAGGAGGAGGGGATGGAATGGGACCACCTACGTCGGATGAAAACAGAAGCCATGGACGTGTTGGACCAACTGGAAAAGACCATGCGCAACAACGACGCCAAGATCCACCAATACGAACGAAAAATGAACCCTCAAGATCCACGGATCACGCAACGTGCGTGGGAGACGTCGAAAGAAGGAATCCAACACGGTTTTGATCCCGAAGACGCGAACGAAGACGTCCACCCACGCGAGAAGAACCGGGAAGAGAAATGGACGAAAGAAGGCGACCCGTCCACGTCGTTCGAGAGGATCAAGAAGACGGATGCCGGATCCGACGCGAGAGAAGAGCTCCTCGAAGCCGACGAGACAGACGTCCTCATCTCCAAACTGAGCGAGGAAAGGGACGAGCTCCAGCAACAACTGGAACAGTTGAAACGAGAAATGCACGACGTGTGCGACGAACTCGGCCGTGAAATACACGCGTCGAGAGAACTGGTCCAACACACAGACAGTTTGAAAGGAAGCATCGACGTACTCCTCCGGGAACCCGATGAAACGCGAGACGACCCAACAGCATGCTACAAAGAGCAACGATCGAGAGACAGGAGGGCGTGAACGGAACCTCGATGTTGCGGACATCATCGGCCGCCTCACGTCAAGACTGGATGAGAACTCACAGGCAATGATGCACCCATGCTGGAAGGAGCTCTGGAGCGAGTGTTGCTTGCCATGGGACAAAAGGAAGAGGAAGGGGCATCCATAAGGGTCGATGATCCCTCGTCAGAGACAAGAAACCAGGAACAACATCTTCCACACGAAGAGGAGTTGACACAGGATCAATACAAGACAGTTCGCATGGGACCGCAAGCTGCTTCTCCCATCCTTGAAACCACACGAAGGCCCGTTATCTCCTCCACGGCGAAACCAATCATGGCGTTGTACCCAGAGCCCTCTTCTGGACATTGGCAGTGGTTGGTTTGGGAGTGCTGTTTTTTGCTCGAACAGGGGAAGAGAACGTGCTCCCTGTGAGCTGATGAATGGGAAGTCGTATACACTCCGTCGGGTGCAGGTGTGTGCAAATAGACTTAGCCTTGACGCTCACATTATGCCTCTCACCAGGTACCGGTCCTTTTCCGGATCATAAAAATGGTTGGTATACGCTCTCTTCTGTTCGCCTGCATTTCCCCTTCGAAGATTCTGGAAGATGCTGCAAGACTCCGTCGCGTTGAGCGGGAACATGTTGCATGCCGCTTTCATGTCCCCCAGATGAACGCTCGTCGCGTAGCGCAAGAGGCGTTGGCCGCTTTTTGCCGAGAATTTGCGTGCAAACAGCCAACATGGGGCGTATTTTACGTCGCCCCATCGACAGGCAATGTTCTTTTCTGGACGATATTGCCCACCTCCGAGCCTGTAACTCAGTGGACGCTCTAGTGGGTGCAAACTTCTGTTGCTCGGGATGAACGTCGGGCCCCCATATCTGCCTACGGGATTGCAAGTCCCAAATGAGGTCGCGAGACACCTCCTGGATGACGTACCGTTTGGGATGGACTCTGGTGGTGGGATACCACTCTGTGAACGTGATGCCTCTGCGATGGATCTCCTTTCCCTCCCAAGGACCGCCAGGGTGGTTTGAATGTAGGTTTCGTCGGGCGCACAGAGCTTGTTCAGCCCCCAGTCCCAGTAGCAATGTTTCTGAAACACATCGTAGACCTCCTCCTCTGCATATACGACCTGGGCATGATCGCGTCTCAGAGCGAACCATTGTCCTCCCTTGCGAAAATCTCCTTCTTTCACTACGGGTGCCATGCTTGGATCGTATCGTCCGGGCAAGTTTGTGCTGTAGCTTTCGATGAAGGAGTTGGTCTGTCCCATCAGGTAGTCGTAGACAAAGGAGAAGCTGTGCAGAGGTATGCAGCTCTCGCTGAGCAGCACGAACCGGTGGTTGGACGGATCTTCCAGTCCCGCTTTGAGCAATCTCTTTTCTGCATCAATCATGGACATTTGTCCCAGTCCACGGCCTGGCTTGGTATTTCCCTACCCACAAAAACATCGGTTTTCGTGGTGGTCTGGTTGTACCGATACCCGGGTGCTGGATGCAGGTACACGTTGTACAGTTCTTTCGGCACGCCGGTGAAGAAGAGCTGCCACAGCATTTCGAGTTCCATGGGTCCTCGGGTGAGGAAGAGGAAGGCCATTTTGGGCGGTTGGCTGGTTTGGGTTGGACGTTCGAGGAATTCCACCGCTCGTTCGTAGGTGATACCGGGCATGGGTTGTCCGTTCACGTTCCATGGCAAGTTGGGCATTCCGTTCCAGTTGTCTTCGTTTGGATCGTGTCGATGCATGCGTTCCATGGTGGTTTCGAATTCGTCCCATCCGTTCGTTTGGTTCTCTTCCGACCATTCCCTATCGTTGTTGTAGGCATCGTTCGTGTACCCTTGGTTTGGTATTCCACGTGCGAGGTGTCCACGATCCCGCCATGCGATCCATCCAAGGGATGCCAGGGTCAATCCACCGATCCATCCGAGGATCTTTCTTTCCCACGCGCCGTTCCTCCTGTGATTCATGTTGGTTTGTTCCGTTGCATCGAGGTGGGATGGGTTCAAAAACCCTTCTCTCTCCCCCTTTTCCCCTTCTCTCCTTTCGGGGATGGGAGGGGTCTCGAAAGGGATCCTTCCACCTTTTCCCATGAAGATCGATGGGATCGAGGATCGTCGTCGACCATCTCCACCCACCCAACCCCTTCGATGGGGTGAACCAGGAGGGACCCGTCCCAAGGGGGAGTTTCTTCTCCTCCCCTGGTTGGACCGGGAAGAGAGGACGATGTGGACGAGTCCTGGGAAAGGGACGTGAAGGAACGGACCAGACCATGCGATGGAATTCGACAGAGCGTGGAATGGACCTGGAGGTGGGATGGGGAGGCAAGGCACGAGGGGGATCAGGTGTTGCTTCGACGCACCACGAGGAATGAAGCTTTTCAACCAAGCGAGACAACCACAACCGCTGCTTGGGTGGAAACGGTACGTCGGAATACACCAACAGGACCACACCACGAAGATCCATCCATGAAGCGTCCTTGGAAACGTCGTCCTCCCTTTCCTTGGTTCCGGATACGTCCTCCTGGCAACGAGATCCAGACACCCACAAGAGGTCGCACCGCTCGGGACAGACGGCCAATCGTACGCACCCACACGACGAAGCGAAGAAACGTCCGACACGTACGCTTCCTTCGTCCTGTCACCTCGCCATCGCCACGCCTCGACCAACGTGGTGGTGGCCTCGCCAAGGCGATCCGCTTCGTCCGAGGTGGACGTGGATTCACGCAAGGAACCCCTCGCGATCACCGCTCGACCGTCCACGCCCACCAGGACGCCTCGTGCTTCGGTGCAACGCAACGTTGCATACGTGCACCACGCCACCTCTTTGGTCCAAGGCAGATCCTTGTCCACGTCTCGATCCAGCACGAACGCGTTGGTGGCACCTCGCAAGACGGGTGCACGCGTTCCGGTCCGACGTAGATCCCGCAACCTTCCATCCACCGCGGGACAGAAGACGCAACTGGCGCATAGCAGGGCTCCCACACCTTCTGCACGTCGCTGTGCGTCCGTCAAGGACGACTCTGGTGTCTCGAGGCGATTGAGGAACAACAAACAGGCTCCGAAACCGCCCACGAAACGCGCGGCCTGTCGATCCGCTGCTTCGCTACCCACGTGAAACGAAACACCGACACTTCGGCGCCTCCTGCGTCGCCGGTAAACAAGTCCAGTCCGTCTGAGTGTCCATGGCTTGCTTCGTGCGTGCAGCCGTGCGCCCAGTGTCTTGCGTGAACGCATGCTCGTGCGATCGCTGGATGAAGAAACACGTCAGGTCACGGTCCTCGGATCCAAAGGTCTGTGGGGACGAACGCCTCCATCAGCATCGCACGTTTGAGAACTGGATGGTGGCATCAACACAGACGGTCGATGATCGCGCCGAAACTTTTCCATCGTGGGTGATGTATGAGAATGCACTGGATTTCTCGGGTACAGCGCAAGCAGAGCACCGACAACAAAGATGCGCGACAAGAGGGTTGGATCCTGGAGCCGTCTTCGGGACAAAAGCAGGGGAGACGCTAGCAAGCCTACAGATTGTACTGGTGGATCAAAAGCAAGGATTGTGTTCAAGGTAAGACCTACAATGCCCCCGCACTCAAAGCCATCCTGGGGATTGCCAAGGATGCAGCGCAGCAAGCGATGTTACATCTCCACTCCAAAGCTACAGCACCCAGCCCTGCATCAGTGGGCATTGTTCACTTGTCACGTGGGCCTGCAAAACCGACGGGGAGGCTCACGATTACGCCTCATCTCGCGAGAACGCACACGGACGATGCGGCTGTGGATGGCTGCCGAGATGGAGTAGTACACTTTCCTGTACAGCTTGGGAAGAGCGTAGCCTGCAACAAACGAACGCGTGGATGCACCACCAACTACGTCAGTACTTTGGATCTACAACCTGACCGGGTTTTGCCACCGCAGCGTCCATGATCGATCGCTTCATCGGAGCGCTGGATCGAACGTGCGGAGCGAAAGGGCGGGTCCTTGGCCTCGACGGGCCACGTTTCCAAAGCCCTCCGAAAGCCTTTTCGTTGCCGTTGGGCATCGCTGCAAGCAGGCGTATTCGTCTCCTACGTTACGTACCATCGTACACGCAGGCGTCTTGTATGTCTCGGATGGCCGACGAGTCTACGATGTTTCTGACGATGACCTTTTGATCGCCTTGTCCTTGGGCACCATGATGGCGGAGGACTCGCATCGCACGCGTTTCACCTGTTCGAGCCAACCCATTCATTCCACGTGTGTCCATCCCAACGTCCAACATCGCGCATCCATGTTTCGTTTCGTCAGCATGCGCCTCGTATCGTTTTCGTATCCAAACCCTGGTGGGTTGCGCCGCCGACGTATCCCCCCTCTCTTTCGCGTGCGATCGTCGGCGTCGTCTCCCATTCATCTCCTGCCTTTCGTGGAAATGAACGGCATCGTTTCTTTCAAACGTACGTGTCCTCTTCCATGTTTGTTTCTTCCGTTGTTGCGTCGTTTCTTGGTCATGGTGTTTGGCGGCGCACGTCTCACGGCTTCCCACCACCTGCTGGTCCCTCCAAACCCTGCTCCTCCCTGGAACTTAATCCGATCGTAAACAACTTCTTCTCCCTTCCCTCCCCTCGGTGGAGCCCTTCCATCGGAGCGAATACGGGGGGAGGCCTTCCAGCACGGTCCTCGTCGATGGATCGGTCGAATGAAAGGAGACCCATTGATGATTATCCGTCCCGAAAAGCAGGGATCCGTCGAGGATTCATCGATACCTTCGATCGAGAATATCGACACGTTCACCTTCCTCTTCAACCCCTTCTCCCGCGGTCGTATCCAGCGATGGATCCCTGCTTTTCGGGACGATAATCATCAATGGGTCTCCTTTCATTCGACCGATCCATCGACGGGACCGTGATGGAAGGCCTCCCCCTCCCACTCGTGGACGGACGCAGTCCCATCCACTCCAAATGGGGGCCCTGGCTCCACGGACTCTGTGGATGGGGCGATGAAAGAAAAGGGGCCTCTCTGTCGATTTCGTTGTACGAGCGCAGTTGTGCGTCGAGGATATATCGAGATCTTCGGTCGTGGTATCGAAATGTTCGCTGTTTTTCTTCCCCACCTTTTCTTCCGAAGTTGGCTGGATCGAAATCCATCCCAAGTCCACAAGATCCTTGGGAAAGTCTCCAGTGGTGTCGGAATTCCCAGGACCGTGCAGAGGACACGCCCTGCTGCGGATCGGCTGCCGAAATGGAACGGACGGACGAAGCGACCGAAACGATGCGAAACCGGCAAGCCACGACGTGCAAGCGATATTCCGAGAGGATCGATCCATCGAACGTCTCGGAATGTCGCTCGCCGAAACAACCGCGGTTTCGAAGCCACGCTTGTTCCGAACGCGACGAAACATCCGCTCCGACACCGACAACAGCACACCGGAAGGAGGAGCGGTGCGAGGCATCTTTCGAAGGAGAACGTCGCGAGCTCTTGGTATTCCGCGAAACGGAAGGTAAACCTGCCGTTATCGATGGATACTGATGCTTCCAACGAGGCGTTTGGACGCAAACCCTTCCACGCGTGGGCGCTCCAACTGGTCGACCTCGGTGATGGTGTCGGACAAGGAAGAGCGCGGTGGGCCTGATCGGCAGCCGGTGCGGGATTCGTACGAAACGTTTCGGAAGGCCCTTGGAGCGCAATCATCCCAAAGTTGTCAAAGCTGACGCCACTCACAAGTGGCCACAAGCACCGGCTTTGGAAAACCGAAGGAGATCCATTCGTCCAAACCAAGTTCGCGTCCGTGATGCCCACTTGTAACGACCCATGGTCAGCGGCCTTGCTACACCATGCATCGACGGTGTAATGCGTGGTGGAGCAAGCCCGCTGCGGACGCATCGCCAAAGATCGCATCTCCGCAGATGCGAGCCGGTCCTCTTCTGTCCGAGGTGGGTCGTCTGGAGTTGTTTCTCCTGAGCCTGGGGAGCGGGGAGAACTGGACCTCATGCAGCAGGATCTGCCAGGATCCGGCCAGAATCCCGCCAAAACGACCCGTGTGCGCTACGTACGGACGTGCACTCGCGCGGCGAGCTTCACGCAAGCGAAGAACGAACAGCGAGGGGAATGAAAGAAGGTGAGAGAGGAGAAGGGAGTGGAGGGCGAGGCACTCCTCGAAAAGGAGAACAACGCCAACTGCGCGAGAGAGAGGTGCTGACAAAAAAAATCATCTGCACCTGCAGGAAGTGAACACAGCCAAGGCACCATGCAGCGGAGTGATCATGTCTTGCGTACTTGCAATAGAAACATATGTGCCATCGATGTCATTCAAGATGTATTTCAATTCAGTACAAAGAAGGAAGCTGCGAAGAAGCTTACCAAATACAAAGCCTTGAAGAAGAATGTTGCATTAAAGAGCCTCAAATATGAAGCATTCATCAGCAAGGGGGGGAGGATAGCTTGCCTTGCAGCTATCTCATCTTGGTGTGATTTAATGTGCTTACTTCAGAGTTGCCGGGATAAGCATTTGATAGTAAATTTCATGGAACGCAATGCCGTTCTTTTGCGCTCTACTACTTTGGTGATGCGCCTGTGGTGGGCGAGCATGTACTCGAACGGACTCATGGGTTCGGAGCTAGCTCTTTACATCTTCTTCGGAGTTGTCAAGCTATAGCCTTGCATGAGAGCGCAATGCAAAATGAAGTACACTTGTTACCTTTGACAGAATCTTTGTTCCTGGATGACCTCATTGATGACCTAGGCCAAGCTTTCAATCACAAGTACAACATTGAGAGATCAAAGTACAAGACTGAGGATTGCCTTAACGTTAGGTATATCCGACTAGCATGCCAGGCACGTGGGAAACCATCATCTAAAGTCAGGAAGAGAAGGGCGAAAGATTCCATCAAATGTGATTGCAAATCTGTGTGCACACTAAAAGGAAAGGTGGACGAGGACACGGGTCGTATACTTGTTTCTGACTTGCCCTTGTTATACTTCTGTCACTCACATGATTGCACATCTCCGCAATCTGGAATATTTCGACCTCTTCATCCTTCCCTTGAAATGTTCATCCTACAACACAAGTGCATGACTTTGCAAATGGGCGACCTTCAGCGCCTTTGTTGTGAGAAGGGATCATCTCTAGCCACTAATGGGAAGGAGGAAATTAGACTTGGTCCGGATGCCCGCTTCAAGCCAACAATAAATCAAATCAAGAATGTCCTAAAACGAGATGCATTGAAAACGTGGCGAAGAGGTAATGATCAAACTAATCTCAGAGCAAAAGGTTTGGGCATGGCAAAAGATGAAGACACCTTTGTTGTTTTCCGGGAAAGTAGAGAACGTCAACATGCAATTCATGGGAAGTTAGGGTTCTTCAGTCCATCCCACGACGGGCCAAAAAGTATTTGGGTTTATGGAGGTTTGAGGAAGGGTACCGTTCCTCATGTATCCTCGACAGTTTTGCCGTATGAACGACCACTTGCGTCTAGTCACACAAAGGGGCGGCAAAGATTTCTTTTCCTATGGATGACGAGGCACGGAAAATACATGCTTGAGAAGTATGGTTGTTGGGTAGGCTTCGACTCTACATACCGTTTGAATATGTATGGGTTCCCTCTCTCCATCCTGGTGGTTAAGACTAACATGGGCAATGCTTTCCCCGTGTGTTTTTACTTGTCTGACCTGGAAGACACAAGCACACATGAAGAGGCTATAGCTTTAGTGAAGTGGATTTGCCCTAACTGGCGCCCGGAGACAGTATTAAGCGATTGCGCCATGGAACTAGTTCACGCAGTAGAATCAAATTTTCCTCTAGCTACGTGCATTTGGTGCCATTTTCACGTGGAGCAAGCATTGTTGAGACATGTGAAGAAGAAGTACGTTAACGTAGGCAAAGAAGTTGAGAGGCAAAAGCTCATGAAATTCATGCATGCACTTCTCTATGCAAAAACGAAGGTTGCGTTTGAGAACGTTGAATTGGAGTTCAAGCAGTACCTCAAGCATTTTGGATTCGAAGCGACCGAAAGATACTACCACCAATACTTGAAAAAGCATGAGATGCGGTGGGCGACCTATGCGCGAAACAAGAAGAGGTGTTGGGGTCATGTGAAGAGCATTAATACCAACAACTTGAACGAGTCATTCAATGGTAAGCTAAAACAACAATTCGGTTTGAAAAGAAACAAATTGGTCACCTCCCTGGTCATGAAGCTCATGAATGTGGCCAAGATGTTCTGGACAGATTATGTGCATGCTAACACCATGCAAAGCAATCCATATCGAACGTTATATATTGAAGGGAACATTATCCCCACGAGAGATTTGTGCGTGGTAAGACGACCTGACATTGTGGTGAGGGCCCTTGCTACTAATCAAAAGAAAGGACAAACAAACAACTACACCATCACCCCAATCGATTCCTCCTTAGGACAGTCATGGTTGGTGTCAGGAAGCCGGTTTGTACAATACACTGTCAAGAATGATAGAAACTGTTGGACTTGCACATGCGTGGCTTCATCGAGAGCGAGAATCCCATGCCATCACATCTTTGCAACATTGCAGCATACAAAGATGGATTTCTGCAGTGTGGAACTCCTCGGTCCGCACTTTTGTATTGACGAACAATGCGTAGACTGTCCTGATGGGCGCACATTAGGGGATGCGGTGACCTCTTGTGTAGACACATACGGCGTCTCCTGTCCACAAGATATGGGGGAAGAACCCACATATGCGCTTAGTATTTCTTCTCAGAGCCCTCTGAATGATGACGATGAGTCAAGGCAAGCGGTGATGGACCAGTTACGAGCATTGCGAAGCAACTTCTTCCAGGTGGCAAACCCGAATCCCACATCTCTCGCATTGTACAAAGGCGTGCTCAAAGTCGTTGAGGAGTACGCAATGACGGCAGCTCCTCATACTCAATCAAGTACATCACATGCTCAGACTGAAATACTTGCCACGAGTAAGAGACTTTATGACTTTTGTATGGAAGGTGCCTCCAATGATCAGGTTACCCGCTTACAACAATGCTTGCCATTGGTTGCTGCACTCCGAGAAGTGACGCAGGGTTCAGTGCCAACACTTGGGACGCCAAAGGTTGTCAAGAAAAGGAAGAGGCAGCAGGTGAGAGAATCACCACTGCTATCGATGGAGAAATTTGTTAAGACTCATCAGCAAACATATGCAGTGAATCAGAAAAACAAAGTCGTGCGCACATTGAGCCAGTCCCTAAATGACATACCGCTGAACCAAACATGCGAAAACCGCATACACAGTTAATCAAACATTAACAAGGAAGACTAGCCTGCTGCAAGTACGCAAGACATGATCACTCCGCTGCATGGTGCCTTGGCTGTGTTCACTTCCTGCAGGTGCAGATGATTTTTTTTGTCAGCACCTCTCTCTCGCGCAGTTGGCGTTGTTCTCCTTTTCGAGGAGTGCCTCGCCCTCCACTCCCTTCTCCTCTCTCACCTTCTTTCATTCCCCTCGCTGTTCGTTCTTCGCTTGCGTGAAGCTCGCCGCGCGAGTGCACGTCCGTACGTAGCGCACACGGGTCGTTTTGGCGGGATTCTGGCCGGATCCTGGCAGATCCTGCTGCATGAGGTCCAGTTCTCCCCGCTCCCCAGGCTCAGGAGAAACAACTCCAGACGACCCACCTCGGACAGAAGAGGACCGGCTCGCATCTGCGGAGATGCGATCTTTGGCGATGCGTCCGCAGCGGGCTTGCTCCACCACGCATTACACCGTCGATGCATGGTGTAGCAAGGCCGCTGACCATGGGTCGTTACAAGTGGGCATCACGGACGCGAACTTGGTTTGGACGAATGGATCTCCTTCGGTTTTCCAAAGCCGGTGCTTGTGGCCACTTGTGAGTGGCGTCAGCTTTGACAACTTTGGGATGATTGCGCTCCAAGGGCCTTCCGAAACGTTTCGTACGAATCCCGCACCGGCTGCCGATCAGGCCCACCGCGCTCTTCCTTGTCCGACACCATCACCGAGGTCGACCAGTTGGAGCGCCCACGCGTGGAAGGGTTTGCGTCCAAACGCCTCGTTGGAAGCATCAGTATCCATCGATAACGGCAGGTTTACCTTCCGTTTCGCGGAATACCAAGAGCTCGCGACGTTCTCCTTCGAAAGATGCCTCGCACCGCTCCTCCTTCCGGTGTGCTGTTGTCGGTGTCGGAGCGGATGTTTCGTCGCGTTCGGAACAAGCGTGGCTTCGAAACCGCGGTTGTTTCGGCGAGCGACATTCCGAGACGTTCGATGGATCGATCCTCTCGGAATATCGCTTGCACGTCGTGGCTTGCCGGTTTCGCATCGTTTCGGTCGCTTCGTCCGTCCGTTCCATTTCGGCAGCCGATCCGCAGCAGGGCGTGTCCTCTGCACGGTCCTGGGAATTCCGACACCACTGGAGACTTTCCCAAGGATCTTGTGGACTTGGGATGGATTTCGATCCAGCCAACTTCGGAAGAAAAGGTGGGGAAGAAAAACAGCGAACATTTCGATACCACGACCGAAGATCTCGATATATCCTCGACGCACAACTGCGCTCGTACAACGAAATCGACAGAGAGGCCCCTTTTTTCTTTCATCGCCCCATCCACAGAGTCCGTGGAGCCAGGGCCCCCATTTGGAGTGGATGGGACTGCGTCCCTCGTGGACGGGGAAGAAGGGCTTCCCGATTCCCCAGAGAGGAGGGTTAGTGTTTTACCTGGAAATATTGTATTGAGATCGTTACAATATTTTAATCGATATCTTTGGAAAAGATCGCGATAGATGCAGGAAAGAAATATCGATTAATGGAATGACTTTGCCCTAGTTTGCGTTACGTCGTGTAGTACACAGGTCGTCGACTGCACCACACGTGCGGGAGAAATGGAGACGCGAATCAAGATGGCGGAAGCGGCGAGGAGTCCCCGTCTTGGTCTTCTTGTGCCCTCGCCTTGCATTGCTTCCGGAGGTATAAGCATGCGCTTCGCCACATGAGGGTACGTCCGTGTTTTGTCTTCGTGGGCACATGCTCCTTCGCGAGATCAAAGAGCCTCGTTGCGTAGCTTGGATCGATGGGCACTTCTCCGTTCCATGCGTTCTTCTTGACCAACTCGCGTTCGATGTGTTCCATGATGAACTTGAGGTCGGCTAACAATACTCGGTCTTTTTTGTCCACCATAGCGTTTGTGAGCCTTTTCCATGGAGTTTGGCCTGATGAATAGCTCACAAAGGCTGCTTTCACAGATATTTTGGTTGGTATATGGAGAGGAGCTGTTGGCAAACGTGTGAGCCCAAGCATGTTGGGCTCTTGAAGTGGATGTACGCATGGCCGCTGCCCACCACCCTCGATGCTTTCCGTCACTGCCGTCATGAGGGGCTGGATCATTTCTTGGAATATGTTGCGGATGGAGGCTGATGTGATGTTCCCACAGTCAACATCTCTTTCTTCGAGGCATTGAAGAACAACTTTAGGAAGGTTGTCCTTCAATTTCTCGATGGACTTGGCTGTTGATGTGCAACTGGACAGGATGTGCACATTCATCGGTATGCCGGTGGCCGTGATGCCGTTCCCACATCTGTCCTCATTGCCATCACAGGTCAGAAATCTCTTCAAATGCTCTCGGGATGGATCGTGCCATAGCGGTATAAACCGTAGAGGGTTCCCTTGGCCCAAATCGTGAAGCAAGAATGCCTCATGGAACAAAAGAGTGGCCAAACAATGCTCCAACACAGGTTGCACTAGTGGTCTCCGTGTGAAACTCCCAAATGCCACTTTGAGGAGCTGATTAAGAACCAGCAAATCTACTCCGGGGAGGAAGTGAGGAGGAAGCTGAGCAAACTTTGTTCCACTTGATGGTGAAAGGCCGGCCACAATCCTACCAATGTATTGATCACCGGCCGCCTCGTACCGTAAGTAGGTGCTCAACACCTTGCCGGTGTCCCATCCGGCTCGATTGCACATAGCAACAATGCTTGGGCCATCGGTAACCCCAGATGTTACGAAGGTGCTACTTCCTTTCCGGTTGCTATGAGTCCCGATATCACTAGGTTCAAGGCCATATGCACGGAGCATTTCAACATTTTTTTCTTTCCATGCTACCATTTGCTTTGAATGCCTTGCATAAGCTGCTTGTTCATCAAAGAAAGCATTTCCATCTGAATCTGCCCTCTCGGTAGTGGCTAAAAACATTGCCAAGGATAATAATGGGCATATGTATGGAATGTTTGGGTTTGCATACACATGGTGTGGATATTGACCTTGCTTCCCTCCATCTTGATCATTCTTTTGTGTTGGAATGTAAATCTTCATGCAATCATTGTCCCAAGCAAAGTGAGATAGCCGTAGAGCACAAGTTGTAGATGCCCTTGCCGAGAGATTCCATGAGTACACATGAATGAAGTGGGCACTCCACAATCCATCTCGAAGAAGCTCATGCGCCATTGCACAATAGAGAGGAAACGGGAGAGAGCATTTTCCCACTTGATGTGACTCTCCGGCATCTTCCCCACGCTCTTGAGCAGAGACTCTCCTAAGGGCCGTGACAAGCTCCTTTGCATGCGTGTCAAACCATGGTGGCAAAGTCACACCCACCGAACGAAACAAAAAGCGAAGGGCCGACTTAAAATTGCCATAGTTTTTCAAGTAGGATTCCCCTCCGTTTTTGTTCTTGCGCCGTATACTTGTAAGGAAGTAGCTCCATGCGGAGAAGTCCAACCGATCCAAATGAAGGATACCTTCCAACCCACTCCTATTTATAGGGTCAATATTAGCAAGTATATTCTTCACCTCTTTCACTCTTCGGTTTTCATCTTGCAAAATCACTCGTTTTACCCAATCTTCGCACATAAATTCGTGGGCACCAAGTTCTTTGAGCCCTTCATAGTTCTCAATCGCCCAAAGAAGGAACTTTGAGTTTTTGGTCGTGTAATCTCTCAAGGTAGCTTTGGACCTGCTCATTCTTTGAATATCTCGAGTCATAGAGACATCGATGGCATCTCTTCGAACGCGCTCGTTGCCGAGGCAGTCGTTCGGGTCTTGCGCCATCGTCGTCGTCCAATCCTCCGTGCTCGTCGTTGTACGTCTCCCAACGGTCGACAAAAGGTAGATATCTCTGTCGACGAACATCGATACTTTCAACTGCGTTGATCGAGATCAAATATTGTAAGATATCAATACAATATTTCCATAAATTTTGGCATCTCGTTTTCCCCGGTTTCGTTTTTGGTCCTTGAAAGGGGAATCGGGACCGAAAAAGAAAAGATTTTCGAAATATTGGACGAATGGTTACAAAAGATATCGATAAATAGGGTCAGTTTGTAACGAAACCTTACAATATTTCTCGAGAAAGTGTCTTGTTCGTACGATCGGGGGGGTCCCCATCCGAACGGATCCGAGATCGAAACACCCAGTACCCAACTTGCCAATGTGGTGGGAAGGACCACTGTCCCATGAAGGAGACATCCATCCCTCCGTATCAAACACGATCGATCCATCCCCCCCTTTCCAGGACGGGACGTACATTCGCGTGCTTCACCACGTCGGTGCGACGATGCAGGCTTCGATCGCACGCTCGCGATGCCTGTCTTCCACCTCGACACCCGCACCACCCGTGCGACGTGCCTCGGCCAAAGGCGGATCGAACGAAGAGAAATGGACGAAAAGGACCCTCGAAGCCGCAGGGAACGCGCCACCGGCACCGGCGTTGCGGAACACAAGAGAAGCAGCACGTGCGGCGTTGGCGTCGCCCAATCCGCCCGATGCGATCACGAGAGAGAGCTATCGATTCACGGACCTGAGGACCCTGTTGGAGACCGATCTCTGTCGATCCGATCCTTCCATCGGTACCTGGGAAGCGTTCGACCTGCCCAAAGGTGCGTACGTCGGTCCACTGGAAGGGGCACCGGAACCAGCCTTGAAAGCACTGGACGAACAAACCAAAAAACGCGGGACCTTCTTCGCCACCCTCAACGGTGCGTGTGCCAGCGATGCCATCGTGGTGTACCTTCCCAAAGACAAGAGCGCATCGAATCCCGTGCGGTTGCGACGCAGTGCCGTGCCGTGCGTGGAACCTGGTGCGACGGGCGTGTCGGCCACGGCACCGCGAACCCTGGTGGTGGTGGATGAAGGCGCAAACGTCGAACTGTGGGAAGAATACGAAGGAGACGTGGGTCAAGAATGCTTCACCAACGCCGTGACGGAAGTGGTGGTCGCGAAGAACGCACAAGTGGTGCATCGAGTGATCCAACTGAGCGGGGAAGGGGCCTTCCACACCCAACAGACACTCGTCCGACAAGCCCAGAACAGCAAGTACGAACTCACGGACATATGCGTGGGAAGCAAACTGGCACGACACGACGTGAACGTGGCCCAGGAAGGCTCGGACACCGAAACGAAGATGAAACACTTCGTCCTGTGCGGGAAGGACCAGCTCCACGACGTACACACCACCGTCCGTCTGGAACATCCACGAGGCGCGTGTCAGCAGCTGCACAAGTGCATCGTGGCGCACAACACAGGTCGCGGTGTGTTCGACGGGAACGTTCGCGTGGAAAGGAACGCGCAGCAGACCGATGCTGGACAGTTGACTCGAAACCTGCTCTTGGCGAAGAACGCGACGGTGAACATTCGTCCCAATCTGCAGATCGTGGCCGACGACGTCAAGTGCACCCACGGTGCCACCGTCAGCGATCTCGAACAGGAAGAGCTGTTCTATTTCCAATCCCGCGGGATCGATCCGATCACCGCACGTGAGATGCTGGTGTATTCGTTCGGATCGGAAGTCGTGCAGGAACTGGGGAACAAGGAACTCATCGCCAAAGTGGAACGCGCCGTGCGCATAGCCCTGGCCGATACCCTGCAATAAATGCTGTGCAAGTAAATTCTCGTCCGTCTTCCTGCTCGTGGGGTTGCGAGAGCGAAGGAGGTGCGTCGTTCGACGTGCGCCCTACCCAGCTTCGAAAGGAAGCGCTGCAACGGTGTCGTTCCCTCGACAGGAGTCTCCGTGGTGTCGTCGTCCACGTTCCTCTCTCATCGAAGCATCACCAGCCTCTTGCGCAGAGCTTGGCCACCATGGGTCGAAAAAGCGCGTCTACGAAACCGTTCCAGTGCGCCACTGCGGCATCGCGCATCGACGGACCGAAAAACAGAGGCGCTTCTGGTATGGAAGAAGCGGCAGGCGGTGGACAAGGCAACGCATCTGCCGTCTTGGAAGTCTCCTGCCACAAACCGCGCTGCTCCGGACACGACACGCGTGGTTCGCGAGACGACGCGGTGTTTTCGAGGCCCACGTCGACGAACCACGTCAGCAAAGGATCCATCGATTTCTATTCCTTTGCGGTGCATCGCCGCACCTTGACGTGCAAGAACACGTATGTTGCGATTCCTGCTCCAGCCACGGACGCCGAAAGGGACTGTTGAGCACGTACGGTGGCCATGAGCACTTGTGGTCACCGTCCCTTCTCGAGGAGGGTGAAGTACCTTCGACCCCACCACGGGTGGATTCGAACGGATGATGGTGGAGCCTGGTACCAACGAGAACAAGACAAGACAAGCCTCGACAACGCCCACACCGAGTGGACCAGAGGAACGCACCCGACGCTCCAACGTTGCATCCGGGACCATGGCAATGCGATCACTCGGCAAGCCATCGGGATCAGCCAGAGGAAGGGGGGAGCGTTGCAGATGGTGTGACAGGGTGGGTGACCTCGCACGGCCATTGTCAGTGCAGGGCAGTAGGGAGGAACCACGATGTTTGAGGATGGCGAGCAAAGGTCAATTCCATTAAAGCAACAGCACCTCTGCAGACCAAAGCTTTACTTCAGCTTCTTCTTGGGACGCAACTGGTTCGTGTGTCCGCACTTTTTCTTGCGGCAGTTGGTAGCACGAGGATGGAGACGAGCGTAACACCTGTGACCGGTCATTCGATGCCGGCCGCAACAAACCAGGGAGAGCAGCGCACTAGGTCAGCCTTGGCCTTTGGTAAACGAAGTCCTTCTTGCGTTCGCATTGTCGCAGCCTGGAATGGCACCTTGAGCCACGGGGCACGCAGAAGGGCAAAGTGAAGCGCTGGTCGTTGTAGAGCTGACATTCATCCTCGTGGACTCGGAGGCACTCCATGAGGCCAAACTTCGCAGCTCAGGGTATGGCAGTTCGCCGAGGCACCGTTTCATGCCCCCTGGGTCGTTCCCTAGGTTTTCGCGCATCACTCACTTCCTGCACACTTTCTTCTCGCAGTTGTACTTTCGTGCCAGCGCAATCAGCGACGGTTCGATGATTCCACCACGCAGACGCAGCACGAGATGGAGGGTGGATTCCTTCTGGATGTTGTAATCGGCTAGGGTGCGTCCATCTTCCAGTTGCTTTCCGGCGAAGATCAGCCTCTGTTGATCCGGTGGGATTCCTTCCTTGTCTTGGATCTTGGCCTTGACGTTGTCGATGGTGTCCGAGGACTCCACCTCCAAGGTGATGGTCTTTCCCGTGACTGGGTGCGAGTGAGCAAGCGTGCGTGCGTCAGTCTTTGTCGCCGCCAAGGTTCGCCCAGGCTTTTCCGTGTCCTCGTTTCCCCTCCTTTTCTTTTTTCCCACGCGTGTCGTTCCGTTCCATCTCTTCCGACGTCTCTCTTTCTTCTCCGATCACGTACGTGTTTTGACGAAGATCTGCATGTCTCCTGTTGTGTTTGTGTGTGTTTCGATCGACGTGTTCGATCCGCCGACTGCTCCGTTCGTCGACAACCCTCTCGAACCTCACTGGAGGGAGGGAGGGATGGGAAGGAGTAGGGGGAACCTTCCTGACTCCATGGGATGCGAAACCGGGTTTCGTCCCCACATCCCTTGGTTCCAGTTCCAACTCCCCCGGGGTCGAGGGGGGGGATCGATGGGATCCCGTGGGTGGCGGCGGATCCCTCTCGAGACCCGAGCACCCAACCCCGAAGAGGGTGGAGAGATGTCGGAAGGACGACCGTCCACCCCCGAAGAAACACCGACCCTTCCCGCATCGTATCGATACGATGGCTTCATCCCATCGATATCTCCCGGAGGGAGGGGTCGGGGTGGTCGGATGGACCGTGCCTGCCAACCTCCCCCATCCAGAACCACACAACCCCACGGTTCGATCGGAACAAACCCGGGGTCGAAAAGGGGATCCAATCGGGTGGGAACCCGAATGCGCTTCCCTTTCAACGACCCATTGCGCCGCCACCCCCTTCTTCCCCAGCGCGTAGACCGAGTCGGACCTGACAGGAGCAGGCACAAGCGCATCGTCGTCCTCGATACCGTCGGAACATGGTGCGTATTCGCGTGCGAAGACAACGAAAGGAAGAGAAACACGCGGGACCATCGCTCGGAAGCGTGGCGTTCGAGGAATGACGGACCAGGAAGGGCCAACGCTTGAGACGAGGGTTTCGACCGAGTGGAGGAAAGACTGACGATTTGGTTGTTCGCCATGCTTTGGGATGATGACTGCAGGGACGCGTGCGTACCAAGACGGTCAAGAGGGCCGCCAGGGTGATCGTGGAAAAGTACTACTCCCGCCTCACCTTGGACTTCGACATCAACAAAAGGATCACCGATGAAGTGGCCATCATCGCTTCCAAAAGGATGCGCAACAAGATTGCAGGGTTTGCGACGCACTTGATGAAGCGGATCCAACGCGGACCCGTCCGTGGGATCAGCCTGAAGCTTCAGGAGGAAGAGAGGGAAAGGAGGATGGATTACGTGCCCGACGAATCTGCCATCAACGTGGATTTCATCGAGGTCGACAAGGACACCCACGACATGCTTCGTGCCATCAACATGGCCAACCTACCCGGCGTGCAGGTGCAGACGGTCCGGCGTAGGAATTAGGCCGGAACGAACGTGCTTGTGGATCGTCGGACGGTGGCGTTGTAAGCACCTCCAGCCCCACGAATCCAGGACCGTTCCCGACGCCTGCGTGTTGGCCATCATCATCATCCGACGACGACGACGAAGAGAACCTGTGGTGTTGCCACGAGCGTTTCGCCGCGCGAGCGAGCGTGGAAACGCGTTCGTGCGTGGCTTGCGGTGAGATCCGGTCACGACGTGCGTGTCGACCTGGATCCGTCTCGTTCACGATGCCACCCTGCCTTTGTCCACGTCTTAATCGTTCGTGCATCAGGGCCGTGTGTCTGACATGGCTGGTCCTGTTGCGCGTGATATATCCTGGACGTGTTCCCACCCATCCCCCTTGGTTCCCTTCCCTTTGAAGATGTCTCGGAAGGGAAGGATGGTTCTCGGCTTTTCGTCACCCCGGTTTCACCCGATTGGTCCCGAAAATCACCCCGAAAGGGTGACGAAAAGGAGGGATGGGAAATTCCCGACCGGGGTTCCCCCACTCAAACCCACTCGGGTGGGCACGGGATGAGAAATTCCGTCCTTTTCGTCACCCCGACAGGGTGACGATTCTTCAAGCGAAAGAACTTGGACCCATCCCTAGGCTTTCCAACTATGGTGGGGCGCGTTGGATCGGAGGCACTTCCACACCAACCTAGGCACGGGTCATGCGGAAAGGGGCAAGTCGATGCTACCGACATGGCTGATCTCAATCGATTGTGGAATGTGCGTTGGAGGAATCGAATGTGTACCTTGTGGCGCTAGTCCATTGGAAGCATGTCCTCATGGCCGATGAAGTAAAGGGGCCTCAAAGCCGACAAACACTGTGATACAAGGCATTCTTCGGGGTCCCTTGTCACAAGTTTGCCCGTTGCCTTGGCATTGCCGCTAGCTAGTGTGCCCTTCAAACCAAAAATAGCAACCGGGGCGAATAAAAAGCAACACTTTTGCCACCTCAAGCATACGAGACGCACCAAAAAAGACTACAATCCATGCATCCCACCGTTCTTTTCCCGTAAGCAATAACACCATATTGAAGTTCGAGGAGAGGGTTTGCTAGTAGACCACGATGTCCTACAATTTGCACTCACGAGGACCATCTCTGTGATTTTGCTATTCAAACCCCTTTCACTTCAACAAGTAGAAGTCAGGCCGAGTGAAGCGGTTTCCTGGCGTCCCAAGCGCAACAAACGTAATGTACTGGCAACCAGAAGCTCTCCACATACGAAGTGAAGGCGTACTAGAATTAGATTGAGCACCTTTGGCGATGCTTGCAGTAGCACTTTAATTTTACAATTCGCAACTAAAAGGGCTCTTGCCAACTCTCCTCCAATGATGACCATTCGGCTCGTCGACAAAAAAGTCATTGCATTGATTGTCCGAAGTTAGACTTTCCTTCTTCATCCCCCCCTCCCCAAAATTCTTTCCCTCGATCCGTGACCTCTCACAAGTAGTGAGTGAAGGTGTTCGTAGTCTTTCCTTGGTAGTGCGTTGCACTTGAAGGCAAGTTCAGCATTCTTGCCCGCTCTTGCATTCAAGACTTTGTGGCATGACGCCTCATTTCATGGTATGGATGGTGTTTCGAGGATGACTACCTATCCCAAGGCACATCCAATATGCTTTGGTGCATGTTTCATACATGCCTCATCCTGTCTCTCGCGAAGTTCTTACCATCGGGTTTGGTGTTCGCCACTGTCTTTTGCAAGTCCAAGGTCCCTTGGGTCCGGAATTCTCGCCGAATCCCTCCACGTTTTTCAAGGACAGGACGTCTTTTCGAAACAGAAATTCCTTCCCAACGGGTACCCGATGAAACACCCCTTCGATTGGGGAGACGACCGGGGTTATACCCAGGGATCGGAGAGGGATTTCCCCGGGGTGATTCTGGGGTGACGAAATTCCGTGAAGAAGGGATCCAGCTCGATTGCGCCTTCGGAAGACGAACCCTGGTACGATCCATTCATCCCCATCTCCACCTCCTTTCGAACCCGTCGTGTCTGTCCATGTGTCCCAGGTACCTGGAAGGGTTCCCACCCCGCTTTCCAGGCATCCTTCACCCCCCCCCACCCCACCGCCACTTGGGGGAAGCGTGAGTCCTCGGGCTTTTTCTTCACATCAGGCCTGTTCCCCGTTCTTTTTTGTGGTGTATCTAGGTGATTCGACGAGGAGAATCCGAATCTGCGCTTGGTTGGTCCTGGATCGTTTGTCTTCTGGGTGAACTCGGCGCGGCTGGCTTGGGGAGTTCTCCAAATTCACCCTTTTTTGGGCGTTTTGGCCAGGCGGTTGAACATGCGCTTCATGGCACCAGGAGCATCGACTCTCGATGTGCTTTTTCTCATGAAGGTGTTCTATCTCTCCGTCTTTCCTTTCCCCGGGTTTGGCGCTCCGGTTCTTTGTGGATGCCTGGCTGCCGTTGGGAAGGTGCGCAGCAGCGGTGCCGTTTGGGCTTCCCACCACCTGCCGGTGGTTTTTCGCCTCTAGAAATCGCGCCAGGCAGAATTTGGCCATGTTGAGAGCACCGTTCGAAAGAACGCGCCGAGACCTATCCAACGAGATATCGTTCGCTCGATTTGAACCCATATTCGAAGGGATACGCGCGTCGAAAGAAAGGAGAACCCGCCAGGGGAAACGAGGCAGGATCCAGCCCCGAAAGACCCTGGGACGTGCACGGGCCTCCCGGCTCTTGCACGGGCCGAACCAGGTCGGGGTCCATCGATCCAAACCCCTCAAAACGGAGTGCTCTACAACTTGGATTGGAAGAGCAACGACTGGAGAGGTCCTCCGGAGGCTCCACGGATCCCACAGCGACACCCCCTCTCTCCCTATGAGAGGAGTTCTGCAAAAGGGGGGGGGGAGGGAAAAGGGGGAAGTGTCCCTTTCGCCAAAATCTCAACCCCGTTTTTGGTTCATGGTAGTTCTGCAAACGGACCGGGAAAATGGGGAAGGGTTGGGTGTCCTCTGCGGCATATGCTGATTGCTGCAACATTGAGGGATTCGCGGGAAGGGAGCTTTCGACTGGTGCAGGCCGTCGACGTCCCTTGGAGCATCCGATAGCAGGTGCGCGACAAAGAGAAAAGGGTCTCGAATCGATCCATCGAGTAGCCACTACCGAATGAAAGCAAACTGACGCGCGTCCCATCCGCCAGCATTAGGTTTAGGGATGGAAGGCGGTGTTGGAAGCACCGGAGGAAGTCCTATTGTTGATGCGCCTGCGACAGGAGACGTGTGCGACCTCATAGCACCGCCGTGCGAACTTGCTGTGAGCAAGCAACACCATGTGGATCCTCCGAGTGAGATGTTTGGGACGCCTCCCCTTACTCAGTCGATGGATCGTGGTAGGACATGGACGATTGCCCATCACAAGGCGGTTTTATCCGTCGTCTTGGACAATGATTGTTGCTTCATCGAGAAGCAGACAAATAAGGACAAGGAGGCGGCTTGGAGGATGTTCCACGAACGACTTCGAAGCCTCTATCCTTCTCTCTTCGGAAGTTGGAAGTTGGAGCGAAAACAGGTCCGGCGTCGAATCCTTGATCTCTTGCGGGCTCATCGTGAAAACGAGAAGGCAGCGTTGCGTGCAACAGGCAGGAGCGGAGGAGTGCTTGACGAGGAATACGCCCACCTGTGCGAAGAAGTATGCGCCCGCTTTGAGGCCGCGGAAGCAATGAAAGAGAAGGCCCGCTCGAAGAAGGATCAGGCTCGAGAGGAGAAACAACGCCTTGGCGAGGTGCTTTGTTTGCAGCAAGTGCAACGACAGCAGAAGCGAGCACGATCGGGAAATCCATCCCGCACTTCCCCTACTGGATCTACTGACCAACCTAGCCGCCGTCCAAGACGTGCATCTGGCGACCCGGAGCGTGAAGCCCTCCTACCGATCATTCAGAACACGATGAGTGGCTTGCTGCGCAACGACACACGTCAAACAGCAGCACAAGAGTGGAAAATGCTCGTCGATTACCACTTGCTAGATCCGTCGAAATGGCCGGACCCGGGAAACTTTGCTGATTACATAGCAAAGCAATTCGAGACGGTCTCGTGCGGTGGCACAACGCAATTTCCAACGTCAAGTTCCCAATTGGAAGACGCAGAGGTCGAGTCCCCCATGAAGGCAGTACCACGTGCACCTTAATGCAATACATGTCTATTGGTATCTACATTACACCATCGTGAATTTAGAAACACCGCGACACCGTGTGCGGGCTCAAGCACTTTCTCTACTGTCCACCTTGTCTTCAGGCTACGTCCTAGGTAAGCGCAAGACTTGGAGTTTTAATTTCTACATATCCTCTCTACACCTTCTTTTCTGTGCGGTTGCTCCCAACTTTCCTCTCCAAATCTGGCTCCCGTTTCATTTATGCTGCTTTTGCATTTCCAGGTGGTTTCCAAATGCCGGTGTCCAGTTTCCAGGTGGGTTCCAAATGCTGCTTTTGCATTTCCAGGTGGTTTCCAAATGCCGGTGTCCAGTTTCCAGGTGGGTTCCAAATGCTGCTTTTGCATTTCCAGGTGGTTTCCAAATGCCGGTGTCCAGTTTCCAGGTGGGTTCCAAATGCTGCTTTTGCATTTCCAGGTGGTTTCCAAATGCCGGTGTCCAGTTTCCAGGTGGGTTCCAAATGCTGCTTTTGCATTTCCAGGTGGTTTCCAAATGCCGGTGTCCAGTTTCCAGGTGGGTTCCAAATGCTGCTTTTGCATTTCCAGGTGGTTTCCAAATGCCGGTGTCCAGTTTCCAGGTGGGTTCCAAATGCCGCTTTTGCATTTCCAGGTGGTTTCCAAATGCCGGTGTCCAGTTTCCAGGTGGGTTCCAAATGCTGCTTTTGCATTTCCAGGTGGTTTCCAAATGCCGGTGTCCAGTTTCCAGGTGGGTTCCAAATGCTGCTTTTGCATTTCCAGGTGGTTTCCAAATGCCGGTGTCCAGTTTCCAGGTGGGTTCCAAATGCCGCTTTTGCATTTCCAGGTGGTTTCCAAATGCCGGTGTCCAGTTTCCAGGTGGGTTCCAAATGCTGCTTTTGCATTTCCAGGTGGTTTCCAAATGCCGGTGTCCAGTTTCCAGGTGGGTTCCAAATGCTGCTTTTGCATTTCCAGGTGGTTTCCAAATGCCGGTGTCCAGTTTCCAGGTGGGTTCCAAATGCTGCTTTTGCATTTCCAGGTGGTTTCCAAATGCCGGTGTCCAGTTTCCAGGTGGGTTCCAAATGCTGCTTTTGTGTGTTTACTAGCACGCAAGCCGAGATTCAAATCGTGGATTGTGAAGGCTTCCTTCCATGCGACAATTATCCAGCAAGCCTACGAACGCAAGAGTACGATAGCTACTCACGTTTGCAAGAAGTATGTTAGCTTGTGTCGTCGTCTCCTCAAGGTGCAATACCCTTTGTCAAAGAAAACAGTTGAACACATGCAACGCTCCACGAGCCACAGAAAACAAACACAACGCTGAAAGTGCACTACTTACCACTTGACGCCCTACGAAATCATGTCTTCATACTCCTGCAACGTCGGTGGCGCAATGCCCAGGTAATCCGTTGTCACGCCACCATGCAGGCACGTGTGGAAGTTCGTCAGTAAAGCCGCAACTAAGTCTTCCTTACCTGTTTGACGCAACAACACAGCCCTCCGCGTCTTGTCACCTACGAGGGGCCATAGCTGCTCCAACTTCCCAAATATCCACTCCACGGCTTGTCGATAGCTGCTCATGTTTTCGTTGAAGGCTGCTTGCTGCGCGTTGAGATCCCCTTTGTGTGGACGATGCACGACGTCTGATAGAGGGTACGCTCCATCCCCGTAGAGGGAGACCTCAGCCCCATTATCTTCCACAATCATTCGCAGCCTCTCTTCGATGCATGACCTCCGCAAGATGTTTGCGTCCCCGGAGGAGCCAGGATGCGGGCCATCATAATCTGCAATCATGAAGTTGGACAAAACGACCGCCTGGTATTTTGTCGCATGCATTCTTTTCCACCCTGTGTACGCAGCGTCCTCCCCTTCGGTTGGCCTGCGGATTTTGAAGAGCGTCCCATCGATGAAGCCACAACAAGTTGGCACCGGACAACCACGCAATGAGAGTGCCTTTGCAAGACGAGGCAGCTCGTCCGCCCATACCTCCAAGCGCAACGCTCGCCTCGCAAATGGGTAGACGTGGTCCAACATTGCGTTATGAAGTTCTGAGAGACCCGTTGATCGCCGGTTAAACGTGGCACTGAGATGGTGCAAATTTTCCAAAGACGCGAGCCTCCGCAGCAAGACGAGCATGCCCTCCTCTCCCGTGAAAACCCGTCTCGAGCTCTCTATTCGTATGATCCTTGGGACCTTTAGGATCCGCATGAGTTCCCGTATCTCCCAACCCACAAAGCGGCAATGTTGTCGTAACCAGTCATCGTCAAATGCATCGATCGTGCAAGAGACGTTGGACACCGCGCACCTGTAGTTCCAAAAGCGTTTCGCACGTTGGAGGTCTGCCCAACATCGTTCGATTGCTGCGAGGATGGCTTGCAAAATCGCGAGTCTACCACCCCTTCTAAAACGCCTCATCGACGCCAATCCCACGAATAGAAAGGCGAGATCGTCGAAGCGCTGACGCAACCGCCTCCGCTGGAGCGCACTCCCCACACGCGATGGCATGACGTGGATATTTTCCCGCGGAAACCGTCCACGATGCGCTTGCGATGGACTCTCAGCCACTGCTCGTGGAGGACTGAGAACCCCTTCCGCAAAAAATTCCTCAACGGCGATCGAGAATCAAAACAATATTCGCTTCATTTTCCGTGTTTCAAACCCACCCCGATCGACGGTCCCCGCTTTTCCCTAAACCAAAAAAGTCAAAGCCAGTATGCCCTACTTTTTGGGTTTTCGATTTTTGCGGAAGGGGATCGCCCCGGAAACCGAGAATAAACTCCCTCCTTACCCGAATATTTTGCCTTCCCCCTTTTGCAGAACTCCTCTATGAAGAAAAAGTGGCGGTGGGGTGCCCCCTCCCATCCCACCTTTGGCGATTCCGGCACCTGGACATGGCGCAGGGGATGCGCACCAGAACACCAAACATGGTGCGAAGGACGACACGCGTGCAAAGCACGAGCGGAAGATCGACCAACCAACACGGTGCCGTGCGTCCAACGTGCGCCCATGCCTCCGTCCAAGCCGCAACCCTGGCCTCCACCGGTGCGTTCTGCTTCGGATACGCGATGGGCGTGGTCAACGGACCGCTGCACCACATGGCAAGAGCCGTGAACGCATACGACGCAGCAAGCGCATCGTGGATCGTGGGATCCAGCCTCGTGGGCGCATGCGCAGGTTCGGCACTCGCGTCGACCGTGGCTGATGCACAAGGCAGGAAAAAAGCCATGGCCATGGCCGCACTGCCCATGGTCCTGGGACCCATGGCCTCGGCCATGGCACACACCTACGCGTGGATGGTGGGGGGACGAACCATCCTAGGCGTGGGTGTCGGCATGGCCAGCGCGCTCGTGCCCCTTTACTTGTCTGAAGTTTCGCCCACTCAACTGCGCGGACAGTTGGGAAGCCTCAACCAATTGGCCATCTGCACGGGGATCTTGGGCGCACTGGTGGTCAATGCAGCCTGTGGACAAGCGGGATGGAGGGTCGCGGTGGCCTTGGGAATCGTACCCGCTGCGATCCTGCTCGCCGGCTGCGCAATCATCCCCGAATCACCCAGGTGGTTGAACAGGGTGGGAAGGGAAGACGAAGCCTTGGTCGCGGCCAAACGCCTGTGGGGAGAAGATGCAGAGGCAGAATTGGGAGAAACCCACACGAAAGCAGACAAGCCGACGCATGAAAATTTGAGCTGGGGAGCCGCGTGGGCAAACCTCAAAACGAGAAGAGCCCTCGGAAAAGGCGCGGTGTTGTTCTGGCTGCAGCAATTTGCCGGAATCAATGCCATCGTGTTCTTTTCTACGGCGGTCTTCGAGCGCGCGGGGATGACCTCGGGAGCCACAGCCTCCGCAGTAGTTGGCCTGGTCAACGTGCTTGGCACGGTCGTGGCCGGAAGAATGATGGATCGAGCTGGGAGGAAACCTCTGCTGGTGAGCTCCTTTGCCATCATGGGCATTTCCATGGCCACCATGGCAATGGGTATCGGTTGGCCGGCATTGAAGGCCCTCAGTGGTGTGCTGGCGGTGGTGGGTACCTTGGCGTACGTGTTTGGGTTTGCCATTGGTGCTGGGCCTGTGCCCTCCCTCTTGATGCCGGAGCTCCTCCCCTCTTCTGTCCGCGGCAAGGGCGTTTCTTTGGCCATGCTAACCCATTGGATTTCCAATTTCACCGTTGGCCAGCTGTTTCTGCCGACCGTGGAACGTTTTGGTCTCGCTTCGGTGTACCTCGGTTTTGCAACTGTCTGCATGTTTGGCGTAGTGTACATCCGTCGTGAGATCCAGGAGACCACCGGCCTTTCGTTGGAACAGATCGAGGGTGGACTGGTATAGAGGTGGCGATGGACCGGACGTGTTACAAGGTACGCAAGGGGGCGACACATCGCATGAAGCAGAAGGGTCACGTGCTTGGGTCAACACTGTGCATCGGCGGGCGATGCACCATGCGTCATCGAACCTCCCTTTTTAGAACGTCCCGAAGATCTTGCCTGTTTCCTGTGCACCCTCGTCGAGCGGAAGAGCGAAATCCACCCAGTCGCTGCGACGTGTTGGTTGATGTTTCCATCCGGGATGCGTCCCTTCATCTCACGGCGACGCCACTTGCAGGAGTGTTATGTTGTCTCCTTTCAGCAAGATTTTCCCCAGCGACTTTTTCGTATTCCTTTTGACCGAGACTTCGGCCGCTTCGTCCAGCACGAGGTTCATGTATTCGTCGAACCCCACGATTTTCCCTTCGATCCTGAGGTCGGTGTTTTCGTAGAGCCACACCAGTACCTTTTCACCGCTTTGCAGGAACCGGAAGATGAGATTGATGGGTTGGGTCATGATCCTCTGTTCACGTCCACGCACGTGCGTTGCATCGACGTCAGTATCTTTCTTCTCGTTCTCGTGTGCGTTTGTGATCCGTCCTCCTCGTCCGTTGCGATTGTTTCGACCGCCCACCTTCGCTCGTGACGCCATCTTTTCTTCTCTTTCCTTTTCCTTCTCGTTCGTTCCACGAATCCTGGTGCGGTGGTTTGTCTCCGAGGATCGCCAGTCGGTGCACCACAAGAGGCGGGGTGGTGTCTTGGTGTCGGTGAGATCGGTGTTAACCCCCACCACTTCCCTTTCGATCCGGTTCCTCCTTTCGGGATCCAAACCGTATCCCGGTCTCGATGGGGTCGACCCCATCCACCCACCAAGGGAAGGGGTCCAACCGTCCTGAGGAGACCATCCACGAACCATTCCATGGGAAGGAGGACTTGGACACACGAAAGGAAGGTGGAGGTGCATGGGAACGACACAGATCAGGATCGACAGAGATGCGAGGGGTCGTGGAGATGGTACTCAAAACACGGTGGACCATCGATGGAACGGAGATCAATCGCAGGATAAAGGATGTTCACGGGAAAACCCAGGAGGAAAGGGATGAAACCGGTGCTCGAAATGCCACGAGGTGGACGTGGAATCGACTCCGCCCGGCTCAACCCCCACGCCAGGCCCCAAGACGGTCCACACGCAATGAGCTCACGTAGGCCAGGCCAACTGGATTGGCCACGAGGATAGGTGCCAGAGAAGTACGATGCGCATTTGGTACGTTGGGCAAAGCCTTTGAGTACAACAAAAGCATGGCCAAAGAGGACCGACAGGAGCGTATCCAACGGACAAGCAAGTTCATTGATATCACGTAGGAAGATCCTAGAACCGCAGCTTGGAGAAAAACCACCTGTTTTTGCCCGTCTTGAAACGCTCTTCCAGCACCTGCTTGGCCGACTTGCATGCTTCCACCCTCTTGGTCGCATTCTTTGGGCCCACCGTGTCCGTGGTCACGATGGTCTTCAAATCGACGTCCAGTGCATATCGCGTAGGCATGATGTGATTGTAGTTGATGACCTTGACGAAGTTTTCAGGGAGGACCTCTTCTCCTGTGTCTTCTTGGATGCCTTTTTGTCACCTGTGCAGCGGTTCAACGCAGTCGTTCGTCGATTCCGCGTCAGCAAGACTTTTCTGGGCACGCAGCATCCCACACCCAGCTCTTCGCGGTCGGGTGCCGTCCGTGGGTAGGTTCGAAAGCACGCGTGGTCACGTTCCCGGCGTTTCCTCCGTTGGGTTCGTTCGTGGGTTTCGCCGCTTGCTCACTTTTCGCGGATACTTGGAGATTCCACACACGAGGGCGTGTCCGTAGGGTCGGCTTCCGTCTCCATCGTCGTAGTTCTTCACGATCACGGCCTTGCGTCCTGCGTACTTTCCATTCAGGAGGAGGACGACCTTGCCTGGCTGCGAGGGTCGGGTTGGGAGGTGGACGGGCGATCACGTTTCCACGGAGAAGGATCGGACGGTCCGATCGGTTCCACCCGCATCGATCGTCACGTACGTGTTTCGTCAGTCGCTCTTGTTCTCTTCGTGTTTCGGGTGTGCGACGGCAACCCTCGTGGGTGTGCTCGTTCTCCATCTTCTGCGTCCACTTGGGTTTGTTTCCCCTTTTTGTTTTATGTTTCCATCCTCCCTTGCGATCGCGTTTCGGCGTATCGAATCGCCCATCCTTCGCTCACCTTGAGGAACTTCACCATGGCGTCGTCGTCGACGCGAGAGTGTGGGATCGAGTGGCGGCGGAGGGAAGGGAAGGAAGGACTCCCGAGGGGAGATGGAGAGGGGAGGGGGGATGGGTCATCCCCCACCTCTCGAAGAGGGAGTTTCTTCTGTGGGAGGGGTGGAAAGGTCCGTGGGACGGATCCCTCAGGCAGGGAGGGAGGGGGGGTGGAAACTTCCTCGACGCATCCTGTTTGGCGATCCCCCCATCCTTACCACAACGATCGGACCCTATCGTTTCCGTTCGTCCATCTATCTTGGAGGAGGGGTTCGGGATGCGTCCTCCCCCCCCTCCTTCCTCCCATCCGCTCCGGGAGGGGTGGGTGGATCCAGGGGACGTCTCGTGTCCCCCCCCTCCCTTCCCTCCCGTGGTGGATGCCTCTCTCCTTTTCCCTTTTGGGTGGGTTTGTTTGGTGGGGATGGGATGGGATGGGATGGGAACCCCCTCGGTCCACACGGAGGAGGACCCACCCCACCCAACCCCCCACCCGACACCCCACCCACCCACACACACAGGAGACGAGAGAGACGAGACGAGAGAGGAGAGGCAATCCCGTGTGGTTGTGTTCGCGTGGTGCGATCCACCACCACAAGCACCTCCGAAACCCACCCAAACACACACACAAGCGTCGTGGAGATGGCACGCACGGCGCATCAGAGGAAGGTACGGACGACGTAGACCTCCTCTCCCAACCCAACCCAAACCAAACCGCGCGCGAAACCGACCCCCTCGGTGGAACGCAGAGACGAAACCATGCCGTCCTTGGGGTGGTGGAAAGGAACAACCTCAACCTCCACCAAGCAAAGCGAAGAACCGGAAAGAACCCAACCAAACACGTTCAGCATCCAACAGACACTTGGGATCCCAAACATCCCGCGAGGAAGAAAGCGAGCCTTGGATCGGTGCCCGACGAACGTGCGAACACCGACGAAGAACCAACACCGCGCTCGACACCCGAAGAAGGAAGGCGACTGACCCTTCGCACGTCGAAACCACCACGCGCCCACGCCACCCTCGAGAAGATGGGGATGCAAGCAGGGAACGCCAATCCAACCGGCGGTGGTACGGGTGCGTGATGGACAACCATACAACCCGAACGAACGAAAACCAAGCAGAGATGAAAAAGAGAAGAAAAAAAGCAGGTTGGCCACGGCATGTTCGTACACGTGGCTGACCCCTCCTTCGATCACGCGCGCGTTGCAACGTAAAAATCCGTAGGCAGGAAAAAACACAGGTTCCGACCTGGTACAGTGGCACTCCGGGAGATTCGCAAATATCAGAAGAGCACGGAACTGCTCATCAGGAAAATGCCGTTTGCGAGGCTGGTGAGAGAGATCCCAACAACATCTCCCCGGAACCCCTCCGGTGGACTGCAAAGCACTCCTTGCCCTGCAGGAAGCAGCAGAAGACGTCCTCGTTCACCCTCTTTGAAGATTGCAACTTGTGTGCGATCCATGCCAAGCGTGTGACAATCATGCCCAAGATTTGCAGCTGGCACGCCGCATCCGTGGTCCTGTTGCAGGAATCGCAGCGTACTAGCCCGTGTTCTCGTTTAAAAACACCGCATTATTTGCAACGTCAACCATCCACCCTGTCGTGAAGCACCGGGCGCTTTACGATCCTCGTGCATGTGCCGACAACATACCCAAAGGG